>VWYK01111047.1:0-17936 GCA_013399775.1 Semnornis frantzii | reverse complement strand
CCCAAACCATCACACTACATCACTAAGAAGAAACATCCTGAGAAGAAATATCCCAGATTGAATTGATGCAGAGATACATCCATTCTGAAAGTAGGTTGTAGTGAGGTCAGTGCTGGTGTCTTCTCCCAAGTAGCTAGCAACAGGATGAGAGGAAATGGGCTCAAGTTGTGCCAGGGGAGGTTTAGGTTGGGTATTAGGAAACATTTCTTTCCTGCAAGAGTAGCCAGGCATTGGAACAGGCTGCCCAGGGAGGTAGTGGAGTTGCCATCCCTGGAGTGTTCAAGAAGCTATAGATGTGGCACTTCAGGATATAGTTTAGTGACCATGGTAGCTGGGTTATTGCTGGACCTGATGATCTTAAAGATCTTTTCCAACCTTAATGATTGTATGATTCTATTCTATGGTTCCATGATCAAGAATCATAGAATGGTAAGTTTGGAAGTGACCTCAAGGATCATCCAGTTCCAAACCCCTGCCATAGGCAGGGACACCTCCCACTAGCACAGGTCACTCAAGGCCTTGTCCAATCTGGCCTAGAACACCTCCAGGGAGGGAGCAGCCACAGCCTCCCTGGGCAACCTGTGCCAGTGGAGGAAGGTAACAGTACTGGTAGGCAAACCTGAAATACACACACTGCACACACAGCGTGGAAGGGTCAGTCAGACCTCTGTGACAGAACTATGGACAAGACAAACCAGCCAGGCTCTATAATGTTTACTTCAGCCCATCTGATTAATGCAGAGCACAACCTCTGCTATTCAGCCCTCCTTTCAGCATCATTAGCACCACACTGCACAAGCAGTATTTAATTTCAGAAATCTTGAGCACGTCTTGTAGATTCCATTGCAATCAGGAAATTGTATACGAAAAAAAGAAGTCATTTCTAATTCTATTTTAACTGATCCAGACCCTGAGTTCTCCTAGATAACCATAATGCAATTGGGCTGATGAATATTTAGTTTTATATTCTCTACTGGAATCCCATCTATCTTCTAGCAATTATGATAATTATGTCTGCTCTTCTCCAGGCTAAACAGCCCCAAGGTCTCTCAGCCTGTCCCCATAAAAGATGTTCCAGTCCCCTAATCACCCTCACGGCCCTCTGTTGGACTCTGTAGTACATCCCTGTCTCTCTGGAACTGGGGAGCCCAGAACTAGACATATATTTTTGTAGTAAAAAAAAAAAACAGGATGGGAAATGTCCATGAGAGCCATCTGTACAAAAAGGACTGAATTGCAGCCATCTGAACAAACTTCATTCCAGGACTTCCAAACATGCCACATTTCCACCTCCCAAGTGGTTTTTTTTTTTTTTCCAGTAGATATAGGTTGTGAATAATCTTAAGTCTTTACCATATATTCCACATTTCCACCTCCCAAGTGTTTTTTTTTTTTCCAGTAGATATAGGTTGTGAATAATCTTAAGTCTTCACCACATAAACTTCTGCAAGGCTTTCTTAGTTGTTCATCAACCATAGAGATGAAAGACATTCTACAGATATTGTTGCAGAAAAGTTCTTGTCCATTTTCACTCAGACAAGTCTTTTTTTAATTATTTTTTGTTGCTGTTTAAAAGTACTGATGCCAAGCTTGCCTCCTCTGGTACATTAAGATCATAAAGTGCAATGCTATTGTCACTACTATTTTTAAGCATTTTTTGTTCCCTCTGGCAGGTTGTTTCTAGTGTTCTTTTACGGGATTTAAACTAGATCTTTCTGGCTTTGAGAGGCTGTGCTCATTTATTTTTACTCACTAGAAAACCCTCCAAGCTTTAAGTCAGCTTTTTCATTAGAAACTATTACATTTGACTCGAACATACACAATGCTAAAAGGCTTAGTTTGCTGTGACTTGACCCAGCTTACTCTGTCATCTAAACCCCTAAGCTTTATTTGTAAAGGCTCTTAATGCCACATCAGTATTCAGCTCAGAACTTCATGTAATAGTCCTTTCTTCGGGCACAATTCTATGAAACATGTGAAATTAATCTGAGATAATGTAACCCACAACAGAGATAGAGAAGAATACTCCCTTATTATTCAGCAGTACCCAGAAAACTGGGAGGTGACTAATAAAAGGGACAGAATGAATTCTTTCTGCCCATTTTGTATTTCACAGTGTGCACATTCTAGACAGGATGATCCAGTGCAGGAGTTCAGAGCAGGTGTGGGTTACTCTGTTATGCTCTGAGTCAGTCCATTTGATCACTCATTCGTACAGCAGTAGTGTTCCTTGATGTCATTGTGCTGCAATGCACTTTGTCCTAATGCTTCTCAGGCCTTGTATTTCAAGAGGGAAGCTTAATAGGGAACTTCAGTTCTACTTGCCTTAAAACTGAGGAGGGTTTTACTGCTTTTTGTTGTTGGTTTGTTGACTTTTTTTTTGTTTCATAGAATGGTAAGGTTGGAAGGGCCCTCAAGGATCATCCAGTTCCAACCTCCTGCCATAGGCAGGGACACCTCCCACTAGCACAGGTCACTCAAGGCCTCCTCCAACCTGGCCTTCAACACCTCCAGGGAGGGAGCAGCCACATCCTCCCTGGGCAACCTGTGCCAGTGTCTCACCACCCTCACTGCAAACAACTTCCTCCTAACATCCACTTTCAATCTCCCCTCTGACACTTCAAACTCATTGCCCCTTGTCCTGTCATTGCAATACCTTGTCAACAGTCCCTCCCCAGCCTTCCTGTAGCTCCCTTCAGATCCTGGAAGGCTACTCTAAGGTCTCCTGAAAGCCTTTTCTAGACCTTATCTAGAAAAAACAGGCCTCATCCAAGGCCTTTTTCCCCCTCAGGCAAAAATTGATAACGTTCATCTGCATGCACCTGAAAACTCTCAACTCTTTCAAATATTTGTGGTGCTAAGGGACATGGTTTAGTATCAGACTCTAAGCAGAGCTAGGTTGGACTCGATGATCTTAAAGTCTTTTCTGAAACAATTCTATGGTTCTATATCAAGTCGAATATCAGAATACGAAGAGGAGGAGGCTGAGGGGAGAACTCATAGCTCTCTATAGCTCCCTGAAAGGATGTTGCTGAGAGACTGTTGCTTGTCTTTTCTCACAGGTAATTAGTGATAGAAGAGGGAATGGACTCATGTTGCACCAGGGGAAGTTTAGACTGGACATTGAAGTGTTGGAGCGGGTCCAGAGGAGGCCATGAAGATGCTCAGAGGGCTGCAGAAGCTCTGCTATGAGCACAGGCTACAAGAGTTGGGGCTCTGCAGCCTGGAGAAGAGAAGGCTTCCAGGAGAGCTTAGAGTAGCCTTCCAGGATCTGAAGGGGGCTACAGGAAGGCTGGGGAGGGACTACTGACAAGGTCTTGTAATGCCAGGACAAGGGGCAATGGGTTTGAAGTGGCGGAAGGGAGATTTAGACTGGATTTTAGGAGGAAGTTGTTTGCAGTGAGGGTGGTGAGACACTGGCACAGGTTGCCCAGGGAGATTGTGGCTGCTCCCTCCCTGGAGGTGTTCAAGGACAGATTGGATGAGGCCTTGAGTGACCTGTTCTAGTGGGAGGTGTCCCTGGGTTGGAACTGGCTGAGCTTTGAGGTCCCTTCCAACCTTACCATTCGATGACACTGGGAAGAATTTTTCACTGAAAGAGAGGTCAGACATTGGAAGGGGCTGCCCAGGGAGGTGGTTGAATGATCAACCCTAGGTATGATTGATTAAAGATCATTTGATGCTTGGGGATGAGGGGTGAACTTTTTAGAGTAGGGTCAATGGTCAGACTTGATGATCCCATGGGTCTTTTCCAACCTGTATGATTCTGTGATTCTGCAAGTAGCCTTCAGAAACATCTTTATATCCACTGTATCTGAGCTGGCAACAGTCTAGAGATGTGCTGTCGTGCTGCTCCCACACTCCACTGTACCCAAAGGAAGCAACCTTGTTCTGCTGTTTGTTTGTTTGTTTTTACACATTTAATGATGACACAACAATCTGGAAAAGCTTCTACAAGAGAAAGCACATTGCAAGTCCAATGCCTCCTCCACATTCCTTCTGTTCCCTGAGAAGTCAGCAGGTTGGTGCCTGTATAAAGCAGCTCATTTGAATTTCCTGCAGCCTGATTCTGTATACAGACTAGGAAGCATTTGCATCTCTGGGTTGACACTGCAGCTCACTGGTGTGCCTGTTGCTTGGGACAGCAGAGAAATGCTGATGTTCCCACATTTGCTCCAGAGAAAAGCATATGATTCTGCAGCTTCACCTATTTTAGGTAGTGTTGTTGTGTCTGAACTAATCAAGATACTGTACATAAGTTCCTAGCTTACAGTCCCTGTTAAGAACAATATTCTTAGTACATTTTTGTTTGGGGGAAGTGAGAATTGCCAGCAATTTCCATGGCATTTAAATGTCTGTGTCCATTTTGATGGGTATTTAAACTCATTGGAAAACCTTGATCTAAGAGAGTTTGATAAAGGTTGTGGCAAAGCATGGATCTGAACTAGTCTCCCAGATCCCAGTTTAAGCATTTGGTTGGTTTTATTCTCAAATTTGGCTTCCTAAGAATGACTCTGAAAATACATCTGAGGAGAGCCTGAGGGAGCTGGGGCTGTGCTGCTTGGAGAAGAGGAGACTGAGAGGTGACCTGAGCAATGTTTATAAATATGTGCACGTGAGTGCCAGGAGGCTGGAGCCAGGCTCTGCTGGGTGATGCCCTATGACAGCACAAGGGGCAATGGGTGGAAGCTGAGGCATAGGAAGTTTCATGTAAACATGAAGAGGATTTTTTTCCCTGTGAAGGTGACAGAAGCCTGGAACAGGCTGCCCAGGGTGGATGTGGAGTTTCCCTTTCTGGAGATATTAAAAAACTTCCTGGATGCATTCCTCTGTGATCTGGTATAGGTGATCCTGCTCTAGCAAGGGGGTTGGACTGGATGAGCTTTTGAGGTCCCTTCCAGCCCCTGACATTCTGTGATTCTGTGACTGAGTGCATCAGGTTGGAAGGTCTCTTCAAGGTCATGCTGTCCAACTCTTCTGCAGTAAGCAGGGACCCCTCTAACTAGACCAGGTTGCTTCATTATACTTCATTAATATTTTCAACAATGTGATTCAAAGAGGTCATCACAGCCATGCAGAAAATCACACCTGATGTTCATCCAGAGACAAGCAGTCTTTTCATTTTAGGGGAATAACAACTAAAACAGTTTCCAGGTTTTCTTTCAGAGTTATCACAGAGTCGTAAGGTTGGAAGGGACCTCAAGATCATTTAGTTCCAATCCCCTGCCATAGGCAGGGACACCTCCCACTAGTACAGGTCTCTCAAGGCCTCGTCCAACCTGGCCTTGAACACCTCCAGGGAGGGAGCATCATGTCTTAATGTCTGCCCCCCCATCCTTATGACAAAACAGCCATGGCAATGAGATGGTGTTTAACAATCTACCTGCCTACTTGTGCACTGTAAGAGCTACAATAAGCATCACCTTCTGCCCAGAGATGCCAGCAACAGTTCTGAGGGACTTCCATTGAGATGTGAATGCAGGTAGCTAAAGGGAATGTTTGGTTTGAAGAACACACAGGTGAAGGATATGCTACAGGTACTACCTGTATGTGCTAACTAGCAATGGCTGACACTGATCAAATCACTGGAGGCTTTCCTTTCATTGGGATGTTCAGGAAGGAGTTTCTGCTTGATTGTGTAGAGCTGCAGCTGAACAAAATTTGTTTGCACATAGAAGGGAAAATTCTTTTCTAAGTGTTAAATCTGATTATTTAATATCAGATAAAAATTAATTTCATAGCCATTGATGAGCATTTTAATGAATGGAAGCATACATAACTTTTCACTGTTGCTTATTCCTTCTGCATTCAGATGGGTTCTGCATTCTCCTAGCTTTGCTCTCATCATCACATTGCACAGATAATAGCATCCTGTTTAATTGCTAATTACTCTTTGTAATTCTGTTTAGACAGTGTAATTATTTTGTTTAGTGATTTAATAACAACATTCGACTCCTTATATTTTCAAACCACTTTAGAATTAATGAATGGCATCAGATATAGAAGGACAGTTATAAAATCATTAAAGGTAGAGACACTGAGACAGGAAAGTGACTCAGTTTTGACAAATTAGGGCTGAAGAGTTATTCTTTCTCAACTTTGTTTTTGGGCCATTAGCCCAAATTGCCTCTCTCCCTTATTTTGCTTAATGAAGAAACAAGATTACTACTTGCTTTAGCTAACAGTAGCATAGAAGATCTTTTCAGAAGACCAAGACTAAAACAATTTATCTATTTCATACATGAAAAATTGATACCAGTGAACAAGGAGCATTTAAAGAAAGAAGAAACTTTTTCCTTTTCTTTTTTCTTTTAATGAGCCTGATTGAGTTGGGAATTAGTCTTAATACAATTTCTATCACCTTTTATGGTGCTGTAAATGAAATGCTTTTAGAAAACTCCATTCTGCACAGGAAGTTTTGACTTCTATTTCAATCTTCACCTCTGAGGGTGCTGCTGAATACATAAGTAGTTAATATTGTACATTTCTAGATGACTCTCTCTAATGCCTTGGTAGCCATAGGAGTAGCAAAATTGCTCTTTGCAGTATTTCTGACAAGGTTAGAGATTTCCCCCAAAAGGGGAATATAATCTCTGAATTTATTCCACTATTTTCTGACAAAAAAGTTTTCCAAGAGAAAGCCCTCCTTAAAATAAAAATCCCAAACCACAGCCCAGTGTAGCACCTTTTGTATGCTTCTGACTTAACCTCATTTACTTCCACGCCAGACAACCAAACAGCATTTTAAGCATCTGACTTAAAATATTTATCATTGCAAGTATACACAAGTGTTGTAGACTCCTCTGTATGGAACAAAAGAAGGACATGGAACTGTTTGAGCCAGTCCAGAGGAGGCCATGAAGATGCTGAGAGGGCTGCAGCAGCTCTGCTGTGAGGACAGACTGAGAGAGTTGGGGCTCTGCAGCCTGGAGAAGAGAAGGCTTCCAGGAGACCTTGGAGTGGCCTTCCAGTATCTGAAGGGGGCTACAAGAGGGCTGAGGAGGGATTATTGACAAGGTCTTGTAATGGCAGGATGAGGAGAAATAGGTTTGAGCTGGTAGAGGGGAGACTGAAACTGGATGTGAGGAAGAAGTTTGTGGCGAGGATGGTGAGACACTGGCACAGGTTGCCTGGGGAGGTTATGGATGACAAAAGCACAGAATATGATTTGATCACATTCTGTGCTTCTGTCATCCACAACCTCCCTGGATGTGTTCAGGACCAAGCTGGATGAGGCCTTGAGTGACCTGTTCTAGTGGGAGGTGTCCCTGCCTATGGCAGGGCATTGGGACTGGTTGAGCTTTGAGGTCCCTTCCAACCTAAACATTCTATGATTCTATGAATACAGTAGGATGTGTCTTCAATAGCACTTCCCTTATAGTTTAGAAAAAGGAAAGACTATTTTGTACTCCATGTTGCTTGTAAAGTAAACAGACAACATCTCAGTTTAATACATTATCAATCTGTGGCTACCAGTGTCAGTTGGCAGCCCACAGGCTTCTAGACCCCAAATTCATCTTCCTCCAAGCAAACCACAGAAACTGCAAGGGATATATACTCAGAGCTTATAAAAGCTTCCTCTTCTGGTGGTAGCATCACCAGCAGAAGCAATTCCCACCCCTCCTTCCTGGTGAGCTCCATCGATAGTGGTACATAGCAAATGAATGGTGTTTGTACCTGGTCCTGGGGGTATGAAACCCCTCACTATGGAGGAAATGAGAACAACAGTCAATGTTTTACCATTCCAGATCAATTACTAGCTATATTTACCAAGCAAATTTAAGAACCCTATCAAGATGTAAGCTATTAATGTAATCTCCATGTGGCACACCATTTTCTCAATTGCATACCACCACAGCAGCCTAAAAATGATTTAGATAGCACCAGCAAATACTTCATGTGAAGCTGTGCAAAACCTCCATCAATAATGTCACAAAGGAATTCCAAGTTTGGGGGGGAGGGCTTTGCTCTTTAATCTATCCTGTATTATTAGATCTTTTGTTACAGAGATGTGGATTTTTTGGATGGAAATACACCTGACAGTTCTTATTTTGGCATGCACAGACACTGCCAGACAACTGCTGCAAAGTCTTCATCTGCTAAGGAAAAAAAAAATAAAATCATAGAATGGTTTGGGCTGGAAGGGACCTTGAATGGTCATTTAGCTTGAAGTCCCCTGGCAGTGAGCCAGGACATCTCCAACCAGAGCAAGTTGCTCAGAGCCCTGTCCAACCTGGCCTGAAATGGTTCCAGGGATGCAGCATCTCCCACTTCTCTTGGGCAACCTGGGCCAGTGCCTCATCACCTTCACTGTAAAAGATTTCTTCCTTCTATCTAGTCTAAATACTCCTTCTTCAGTTTAAAGCCATCACCCACTGTCCTGTTGCAGCAGGCCCTGCTGAAACCTCTGTCTCCATCTTTCTTATAGAATCATAGAATGGTAAGGTTGGAAGGGACCTCAAAGATCATTCAGTTCCAATCCCCTGCCATAGGCAGGGACACCTCCCACTAGTACAGGTCTTATAGACCCCTTTTAGATATTGAAAGGCCACAATAAGGTCACTCTGGAGCTTTCTCTTCTCCAGACTGAAAAAAAGCCAATTCTCTCAGCCTTCCTTCACAGAAAACTTTCTCCAGCCCTCAGTTTTCTGCATTTTTCCCCCAGATTTATATGAATTTTGGTGACAAATGTAAAAGACATACAAAATTAAACAAAATATATCTTCCAACATCTGTCATATCCCCAAGCTACAGTGGTGTAGCCATGAAATCTAAGGGAAATTTCTAAATTCACAAAGCTGAGTTCTTTTTCTCAATGTTTTACAGCATGCCTTCTAAGATGAGCCCAAGATCTGGTTTTGCTCTGGTATATTTACTAGATTTTTTTCCCCTTCTATTTCAGAAATCCAAGTTTATAGCTGGATGCATAGATTCATGGTCTAGAGTTTGTAGAAAGTGATGAGTACTTATGAAATCAGGGCTGAATGCCCAGTCTGGAAGCTGTTCCCTAGTTAGGCACAAGGTTTGCTTTATTCTATGCTACTAGCTGGTCCCACTTCAGTCTAGAACATCACTGTGGTGCCCACTATGGCAGCCAAACGTGTCAGCAGTTCTGTAAACTCCAATATTTTAACAAGTCTTTACAAAGGCTGCATGTAAACAGGATGTGGATGGGAGGAAAGGTTTTGCAGCTGGTGGAAATCATCTGGAGTCATAGATTAGAATCATAGAATCAGTCAGGGCTGGAAGGGACCACAAGGATCATCCAGTTCCAACCACCTCACACTAGATCAGGCTGTCCACAGCCTCATCCAGCCTGGCCCTAAACACCTCCAGGGATGAGGCTTCCACCACCTCCCTGGGCAACCCATTCCAGGGTCTCATCACTCTCATGGTGAAGAACTTCTTCCTAACATCCAGTCTGATTCTCCCCATTTCCAGCTTTGTTCCATTCCCCCCAATCCTGTCACAGGTTGTATCTGGTTGGAAGAGATCCTCAAATGTCATCTTGTCCAACTGCCCTCCCTCCCTTGCATCTCTAACTAGAGGAGGTTGCTCAAGGCCATATCAAGACTGATCTTGAATGTCTCCAGGGATGGAGCCTCAACCTGGGCAACCTGTCTCAGTATTTTACCACTCTCCCTGTAAAGAGTTCGTTCCTTCCTGTTTAGCAGAAGTGTCACAGATGTCATAATGCATTATAAAATAAAGTGAATTAAGTTCCTGCAACAAGACTGATAATGTAAAGACTTGTAATTGTGATTTATAACTGGTCAGTTTGCAGTTTTTGATCTGTCAGAGCCAGAAGTCTGTGCTGAAGCCACTCAGCTAATGAGAAATCCTCCCATTGTCAGACCAAAGCTGGGCTGGTTTGAGGCTAATTGGAATATTTTACTGGNCCTTGCACGTGAGGCAAACCTTGGGGTAAGGTATAGGGGTGGGAAGAAGGTGGAAGGGTGGTTGGGAGCCCCTCCTGGGGTCTCTGATTTCTGGGAGGGGAGTTGTGTTTCTGTATTCCCTCTGCCTTGTCTATGTCTGTAACTATTCCTGTCTGTTGTGTATATCTCTGCTTGTACATTGTGCTGAGCTGTAAATAGAGCTTCAACTCTTAACTTCCAGCTGGCTGAGTTCTAGTCTGGGTCACTTTACAAAGTGTGTGTGTGGGGGAGCAGGGAACTCCGAAACCATCACAAAAGCCAAGAAGAAAAGGCAAGGGCAGTGCGAGAAGAGGATTTAGCGCCAGCAGCAGGCAGAGCCCAGACGCAGGTGCTTCCACTGCTGTGATCCTTCGGGGAGCGTTAACGTGCGGCTCCCAAGATTAACGCTGCTGCATTCTGCAGGGCGGCAGCGTTAGCAAATCGCCGACACAAAAGCACACTTGCCTGACAAAGCCTGCCGGAATGCTGCTTGCTGCACAAACCTCACAGGCAGAACTAGGATGGCGAGGTGCTATAAAATGCTCCATGGCACATTTGTAGCTGAAGTGTGATGTAGCAATTATGTTTATGTGGTGCAGTGTTCCCTCAGTTCTCGTTTGTTAAGCTTTGCTTTTCTCTTGCACGTTTTCGGTTGGTTTGGGATTTTTGGTTGTGGTTTGCTTTGTTTTGTTTTTATTTTTCTTTTCTCTCAGCACAGGTGAGTGCATTTAGAGACCAAAGTGAGCCTTTGCAGCCTATTTGCTAAGAGGACTCTAAAATCTAAGTTGAGGGTCCTCTGCATATCAAGTTTTCATCAGGTGTGATGGTAAAACAAACCTGCTCCTCCTCACTATGAGACTGAACAATGTGGTGGCACAAGCAGACTAAAACCAGGGATAAACTACTATGCTCATTAACATATTTTTGGGCTAATTCTTCACAGAACTGAATGGTATTGCTCTTCCATCACACCACTCCTAGAAAAACCCCACAAGATTTCCTTAAGTCGTATTATGAACTTGTTTTACTGGAGATGTCTGTAATTTTATGCCAGCTACATAACTCATTCAATGGTAATACTTTAATCATGGAATCATAGAATGGTAAGGTTGGAAGGGACCTCAAGGATCATCCAGTTCCAACCCCCTGCCATAGGCAGGGACACCTCCCACTAGCACAGGTCACTCAAGGCCTCCTCCAACCTTGAACACCTCCAGGGAGGGAGCAGCCACAACCTCCCTGGGCAACCTGTTCAGTGCCTCAGCCGCCTCAATGCAAAGAACTTCCTCCTGACATCTAGTCTAAATCTTCCAAAAGTTTGCTATTATATCAAGCTTAATTATATGCCTACTTTAGATACAAGAGCAAAATAGCCTGTAGTAAGGAAATAATTAAAAACCTCCTCTATCACCCTTCTGTGCAAAAGGAAATAGCACTACTGCCTAGCTTAAGAATCATCTCTCCTTATTTATGAGAGATTTGCAGAGATTTAACAGTAGCAATGGAATAAGAATGAAGCTAAGGCTGTGAGTACTACAGGAAATGTGAGTACTACAGCCTAACAAATGTTACTTAGTGCCAGGGAGAAAGCATGCACAGATGACATGAGGAGTAGTGCCTTACTTCCTCGTGTAGGTTTATGATCTGCAGCCAAGACTTTTGCCAAATGATCTTCACTGCTAAGTGACAGAACACAAAGACAAGTCAAAGCTCACAGTTTCCTTGCCAAGGATCCTCCCACAGGTCTTTCTGATGCACCATAATTACTGCAGGCTCTGAGGGACTGGAGTAAAACGTAAATTTCTGAGTAACTTTAAGGCATTGCTTCATCTTCAGCAGCTGCTGCATGCTGTAGGAGCAGGGAGTACCTGTTCCTGCTTCAGAGGGAAAATGCCCTGTATGTGGCTTTGGGCTGGGCTGCACATCACCTTCAGTGGTCTGCACAGCTCCAGACATTTGATGCTGTCAACATCCATTACTTTGTCAACTAGAAATGTTTCAGACCTAAGGTGTGGCAGATCTGGGAGACACAGGGAGACAGGATACTGTACCTGGGACATGGCTTCTTGAGACACTGGCACAGGTTGCCCAGGGAGGTTGTGGCTGCTCCCTCCCTGAAGGTGTTCAAGGCCAGGTTGGAGGAGGCCTTGAGTGACCTGTGCTAGTGGGAGGTGTCCCTGCCTATGGCAGGGGGTTGGAACTGGACGATCCTTGAGGTCCCTTCCAACCTTACCATTCTATGATTCTATGATTCTAAAATTCCAAATTGCTTCTCATGTTTCCATGGAGCTTCCTAGTTGATTGGCTAGGGCTGGGTGATAGGTTGGACTGGAGGATCTTGGAGGTCTCTTCCAACCTGGTTGACTCCATGAATCTACGTTTCTATGTTTCTAACTAAGCATTTTCACAATTCAAATTTGTCCTGTATGTGTTCAGTGTTTTGCAGTGTCAGCTGTTCATCCATTCCTGGGGCCCCTCACTTCTCTCCAAGATAAAAAAAATCAAATATACTATTTTATCATTTCATCTCAGAGAAATCCAAAAGTGATGTCATTAGGATGTCTTTGGTGACAGCCAAAATAATGAATTGGATCTTATCTTCCCAGCAACTCATTACATTACTTGCTCCATAATTCATTTGTAGTTCTTCCCTGACTATAACACAGGCATATTCTTTACCCCAGCTGACTCTGCCCCACACAGAAGCTAGAGAATGAACCACATCAATCTCAATGGCACCACGTGCTAAGCTTAGGGAGTAACAGGGGTTCTTTTCACAAAGGTCTCAATACTACCCTAAACAGAATTGATTTGCAGCCCAGTAGGAATATATTCTGCACACATGGCTTGGGATTGTCTTTGTTACCATTTTGGAGGTGCTTGTTCCTGTAAGCCTGGGAAATATGTGCCAGTCTGCAGGGCCTACATATCTGCCAAAGCTGCTCTCTGATGCAAATGGTTTACCAAGACCACTTCAATTTTTGAGAAAAGTGAAGGATTAGGGAATAATGACATGCCACAAAAGGCATTCAAGGAGTGAACCATTGTATGACAATTCAGCCATTCACTGGGAATGAAAATCTACAAAGCTCTATAAAACCAATAAATCAACTCATACTAGCCCCAGAGGCCTGGTGGGGATGTCTTGGTGATTTCACAGCCTCACAGGATGTTAGGGGTTGGAAGGGAACCAAAGAGATCATCGAGGCCAAGCCCTCTGCCAGAGCAGGACCAGACAATCTAGCTCAGGGCACACAGGAACACATCCAGACAGCCCTTGAAAGTCTCTAGAGAAGGAGACTCCACAGCCTCTCTGGGCAGCCTGTGCCAGGGCTCTGGGACCCTTACAGGCAAGAAGTTCCCCTTGTGCTGAGCTTGAACCTCCTGTGCTGCAGCTTCCATCCACTGCTCCTTGTCCTATTGCAGGGAGCAAGTGCGTAGAGCCTGTTCCCCCCCTCCTGACCCCCAGTCCTCAGATATTTAGAAACATTTATTAAATCCTCTCTCAGTCTTCTCTTCTCCAGACTAAGCAGCCCCAGGTCCCTCAGCCTCTCCTCACCAGGCAGTACTCCAGTCCCCTCATCATCCTCATAGCCCTCTGTTTAACAGATTCTTTCTTCTCTCTGGAACATAGAATCATAGAATGGTAAGGTTGGAAGTGACCTCAAGGATCATCCAGTTCTAACCCCCTGCCATAGGCAGGGACACCTCCCACTAGCACAGGTCACTCAAGGCCTCCTCCAACCTGGCGTTGAACACCTCCAGGGAGGGAGCAGCCACAGCCACCCTGGGCAACCTGTGCCAGTGTCTCACCACCCTCACTGTAAAGAATTTCCTCCTAATACCCAGTTTCAATCTCCCTTCTGCCAGTTCAAATCCACTGCCCCTTGTCCTGTCCTATAACAGGATGAAATCTTTCTGTGTCTTGCATTTCAGTACAAAGAGTAAAAAGATGGTTTTATTTTCTAAGGGCAGGACCTTTGATTTCCTGTGTCACTGCTAACCCCCCCTTATTCCCAGGTTAATGCTTTCACCCAGCTTCATGAAGTTCCTCAGCATCAGGACAAAGACAAACTCTCTGTATTTAACCTAATGCAAAGCAAAGCAACCTGCCACCGGTACCAGCTGTGGGAGCTGAAACATGGCTCTGGATGCTTTTATGAGCGTTTTGTTCCACCTTGCTCTGTGCTCAGTGTAAGTTTCCAGAATTGCTGTCACAAATCCAGGCTCTCTGTTGTCGCTAAGCAATGCCATTTCATTCAATATAGAGCCTTGCACTGACCTCATCATTGTAATCTCTGGCTGTTCTCCAGTAGCGACTGAAACAACATGACTCATATCTGTGATAATGCAGTTTGTTTCCTTTCTTATTGTTTTGAGGGGAAAGGAGTGGGTGGAAAGTAAGTTTTTGTTCTCTGCTTGTGGGTATAAATCATTTTAATTGCATATTCTATGACATGCTGCTTATTTACTGGTCTCAGGATTCCTGACTGAAGCTGTAAAACGGCTTTGAACCTGGTATTTGCAATAGGCTCTACTCCATTTTCCAAGGGAAAACATTTCAGCTTTGACACATTTTGAGATGATCTGCAATCTTTTCTTCTAGAATTGCTCTGTACAATGATGAACATCCTGCTCCACTAATTACTCAGAGTAAATGTTAAAACCAACCCTTAAAATATGTTATGGCCAGGGAGGACAAAGCAGAAGGCTTTGCCCAGTGTTAGAGTGGCTGTAGAATCCTGCCTCCCTACTCTGACTCAGCAGGTTCAAAACTTCAGGCAGATCCTTTTAAAAGCAGTGAACTGTCCAGGTTGGAAGAGACCTTTGAGATCATCATGGCCAACCACTTGCCTAGGGCTCACAATCCCACCACTACTGGTACCACTAAACCATCTCTCTAAGGATCACATCCACACATTCCTTGAAAACCTTCAGGGATGGTGACTCCACCACCTCCCTGGGCAGCCTGTTGCAATGCTTGATGGCCCCTTCTCTGAAGAAGGTTTTCCTAATATCTGACCTGAATGTCCCTTGGCACCACTTGAGGCTAACCCATGTCATTGGATGAGCTGGAATGGGCTTTGCAGGGAGGTGGTGGAGTCACCATCCCTGGAGGTGTTCAATAACCATGCAGACATGGCACTTTGGGACATGGCTTATGTTTTGCTAAAGTTAGCATAGCTGCCCAATCTGTGGGAAAAAAATAGTTTCATACTTATTTTTTTGGTGGTGTTTATTTGATAGAGCAAAGAAAGGATAGGGTCAGAGGCACTAGAGAATGGTTGTAGGACAACAGAGAACCTTCAGAAATGAATATTTCGTACTATCTTTGTGCCAGGGAAAGAAACCTCAGTGGTTTGGTACTCTTTGTGGACGCTGCCTTCAACATCCCAACACGGAACCAGCCCCAGCTGAGGACATATCTGAATGATCCCAACTCCAAGCAGCCAAACTCAAATGCATATAAGGACTATCTGCTGATCTCTACTTAGCCATTTGGTCTTCAAAAAGCAGACCCTTCTCAGTTAAGCATTAGCAGGTTAATTTCTTGAAAGGGTTCACATTTTCTTACAGTTCCCCGGCAAAGTAGAGAAAATTTGCCATGGAATGATGGGGTGACAACATCAGATCTTCCAGAAGAGAGTCTGTGCTATTTTTCATTTGTGGGTTGGTATTTTTTTTTAATTGTTGTTGCTGTTGTTTCTTCATTTGTTTTTGCAGACACAGAAGCAATGTCAGCTGTCCACCTACAACACAGTAGATCCTCCAACAGGACCTCTTATAAAAGTGTGAAGAGAGTTGAAGGCACAGATTTGTAATCTGCTACTCCTGGAGAAGCCAGGCAGGAGTTGTGGGTGATGAAGCACTGTTGTTCTAGGTCATATGGTCTGTTCCTAAGCCTTTTTTCCCTCTGGAACATGTGCCCTGTTCCTGGGAGGGCTTTGGTGTGGGCTCAGTGTGGTTGGCACACTGCAAGACCAGAGCGGGAGTAAGGTGCCTGGATCACCTACAGGGCATCCATGGCAAATCCTGGTAGCACTCACCAAACATGCACCAGGAAATTTAAAGACTGCTACTTGGCCTAAATCTGTCTTTCAAATGGAGAAGAGCCATCAAGAGTCATGTACCTCCAACATCAACCTTCACTACTCTACCAAAAGCACTGTTCTAAAGTATGTCCAGAATGCATCAGGCAGATACCTGGGAATTCTTTGTGGTAAAACTGCCTTCTAGTCTCATTCTTTGAAGTACCTGAACCTTAGCTGAAATTTAACACCCATCTCCCCAGAAGAAAAGCAAAGCCTGAAGCTGAGAGCAAGCATGCAAAACCTCAGCAGGAAAAGTTGACCTAAGGCAAAGTCACAAGCTGCTCG
Organism: Semnornis frantzii; assembly: GCA_013399775.1. Classification (NCBI taxonomy): domain Eukaryota; kingdom Metazoa; phylum Chordata; class Aves; order Piciformes; family Ramphastidae; genus Semnornis; species Semnornis frantzii. The sequence goes on along the minus strand of VWYK01111047.1, from coordinate 1,642 downwards.
AAACTGGGATTCCTTAGTAGAGTGCAGTAGGCAGCTTCATACAGAAGTTTCTATCACTATCCAGTGCCACATAAAGTCACTTTCATTTATTTTCAGCAACTCATTAATGATACAGACTTAATGTTAGGATTCCCTGCTGAGGTGGCAGTGGAAGAAGACAACACTTTAATTACACAACCTGTGCTACAACAAAAGAATACAACTTTTGCTCAAATGTTGACAGTTTGATAACAAAGTACTCCAGAACTTGAATTCTTGACAGGTGGCAAGCAGTGGGCCAGAATGCTGCTTGCTTCTCATAGCTCCCCACTAAATTATTCTTTGGAGAAGTGCAGAAACACAGAATCATAGAAGGGGGTCTGGGACCTCTGAAGGTCATCCAGTCCAACTCCCTCTGCAGTCAGCAGGGGCATCCTCAACAAGATCAGGCTGCCCAGAGCCCTGTTGAGCCTCACTTTGAATACCTCCAGGGAAGGGGCCCCAACCACCTCCCTGGACAACTTCATCCAGTGTTCCACCACACCTATAGTAAAGAACATGTTCTGACATCCAATTTAAACCTGCTCTGCTCTAGTTTGAAGCCCTTGCCCTTGTCCTGTCCCTGCAGGCCTTTGTGATCAGTCTCTCTTAATCCTTGTAGCCCCCTTCAGGTACTGGAAGGCTGCTGTTAGGTTTCCCCAGAGCCTTCTCTTTTCCAGGCTGAACAACTCCAGCTCCCTCAGCTTGTCCTTGTAGCAGAGATGCTTCAACCCTCTGATCATTTTTGTGGCTTCTGGAATGCTAATTGGAGCATCTCTCAGGACTTGTACATCAATTCATAGAACGGTTTGGGTTGGAAGGACTTTAAAAAGATCATCTAGTTCCAACCTACTTGTCATGGGCAGGGAAATCTTCCACCAGCCCAGGCTGCTCAAGGACTTGAACACCTGCAGGGAGGGGGAATCCACAACCTCCTTGTGGAGGTTCCAGTGCCTCACCACTCTCACTGTAAAGAATTGGTTTTGAGTAAGAGTTTGCCAAAAAATGGTTCATTAAGTGTTATTTTATCATGTATTTTTCTCAAATGTCTGCTTGGGAAGAAGCTTTGGGAGCTGGAAAGTAGATGTTTTTGTAACAGGAGAGGAATGACTGCTTGACAGGTTTAAAAAGTCACACTTGACAGAGTAGTTATAGCTGTTTGATAGTAAGACTTGAACATTCTGTTTTATTGGATGACAGGATGAAGAACAGAGAGACTATCAAAAGAAAACTTTAAAAATATATACTCAATTTCTTTTCATACTTAATAATCCAAGGTCAAAAGCATTTTAATCAAAATCCTCTGAACTTTTCTGCTGGGTCAGGGAAAACAGAAGGCATTTAGTGCTCCTTGCAATGGATTTGCCATTTTAGGTACAGCAAAGTGCATTGCACACTTGTGGTAGCAAAGGCAAAGCTTTGCCTTGATTATCCAGGGAAAGTGTCTTTGGCCAAAAGCCACATTTCTGAATGGGAACTTTAGACTTTGCAAAACAGCCAGGGATGTGTGTTTCAATAACATCTCAAAGCTTTCTCTCACATTTGCTTTTATTGAAGATTTTGGGGACAATATAAAGATTTATCAAGGTCTGCTGTGCTGCTTTTTGTTGGTTTTGTTTTGTTG
>VWYK01111034.1:0-25726 GCA_013399775.1 Semnornis frantzii | reverse complement strand
TCCAGGTCCCTCTGGATAGGATCTTACCTAAAGCTTACAGCCAAAAATTTTTTTGGGGGGAAAAATAGAGGCTAGATGGACTCTGAGTCTGTTTTAGATTTCTAATCCTTCTCTGGAAGATAATGTCCAACCTAGAGTGCAGTCTGTATCCTTAGATGTTTCAGGATGGAAGGCCAGATCAAAGGAGACAATATCAATTAAATCGTGCACCTGCACAAGGCTTTTGCTCAAGTGCAGGATATGCCTCTCAGTTGGACATCAGGGGTTTTGTCACCTCATTAAGTCTATCAAATTGGACATTTCCTTCTCTTAGTCCTGTGAGAAATGTCAACCTCTCAACGTGCTCCATGCACACATCTCTTTCTCCATTGGTCCTTGGAGCTGTACTCCTGAGACATTCTTTTCAGAAAGAGCAGAGTGGAGGAACCATGTCCCATCTCTGGTGTTGGCCTACAGATCACAGGCCAACAGCCAAGGGTACCTAAAGAGCTGTCAGAGCTGCTCACCAAAGCACACTAAGTACTAATGAGTGCCTTGGTGAGCAGTTCTGACAGCTCCTCAAGTACCCTCGGGTGGATCCTACCAGGTCCCATAGAGTTGTACACATGGAAGTGGCACAACAGCTCATTGAGCATTTCCTCCCAGATCATGAGGGCTGCATTCTGTTCCCCATCCCCATCTGCCAGTTCCAGGAGCTGGACCCTCAAGGAGTGACTGTTATAACTGAAAAACACTGAGGTGAAGTAGTTGTGCAACAGCTCAGCCTTTTCCTAGTCCTTGGCCACCACATTCATTCTGGCATCCAGTAGTGGGTGGAAATTCTCCTTAATTCTTCTTTGACATTAATATAGGTACAGAAGCATTTTTTGTTGCTTTAAATGGCACTACACGGGTTAAGTTCTGGTTGATCTTTGTCCACTCTAAGTTTCTCATCCTCATACTGAATTCCAACTTATTCTGCCTCAACTCTGACAGCAGTGGCAAAGCCTGGGTGAGATGGAGTGGGACAGGATGGTTAAGGTTCCGCTAAGTGACCACAGGTCCCAGGCAGAGGCTGTGCTCTGCCAGAGAGGAGTGCCCACAGGCTTTGTGTTTTGGCCATTTCCCCATGTGTGTGAGTGGTAGCATTTGTCCACCCCAATGTACTTAACAAGGCTGAAGAAGGACAGCCCTGTTCCACTGCTCAGCCAAGGGCAGGGCGTTCCATAGGCTGTGGAACCCCTGGTCATGTGGTGGGGATGTCACAAAAGGTCACTGCAGTGGTGGTTGCCATGCTACAGAGCACTGGTGACAGAGGCTGCCAGGTGACAGAGGCTGCCAGGAGAGGCACGGAAAGGCTGCACAGTGAGTGGCTCAGACTGGAGGTGAGCAGACAGGTGAGTGAGGGCTGAGCAGAGAGGGCAGGGAGCAGGACAGAGAGTAGAGAGCAGGGCTGGGCCTGGGCAAGGAGGTAGGGGCTGCTCATGGTGCAAGGGATGGTGCTGGTCCTTGTCTTTCACAGGCACAGACTCAAACAAGGACAGCATTAGACCAAGGAGCATACCTAGCCTCAGCCACCCAATCTGAGATTCCTACATTCTACATGGACAGAGACCTTGAGATAAGCAATCAACAGCCTGAATAAAGCAATGAACAGCGTGGCAGAGCCTTGGGTAGGGGCTGAGCGAGGTGGCTGCTCCATTGCTATGTTATCCTGCCCTTTAGAGTTGCAGAGGCAGAGAGGCTCAGGACCTCCTCATCTACCCAGCCACAGTTTCCCTAAATTCTACATGGACACTGACATTGAGATAAGTACTCAAGAGCCTGGAAGAGAGGAATCAAAAGCTTGGCACAGCCTGGGGCAGGGCTTGCCCATGCTGAGCAAGAGAGGCTGATGCATTGTTTGCTACCCTGCCTTCTAGAGCTGCAGAGGCAGAGAGGCTCAGGACCAGACCGTGGTGCTCTGCTGTCCTCATCCTCCCAGACATAGATTCTCTGTATTCTACATGAACACAGAGATTGAAATAAGTACTCAACGGCCTGGAAGAAAGCAATTAAGTGTGACACAGGCTTGGGTAGAGGCTGCCCATGCTGAGCAACGGTGGCTGATGCATTGTTTGCTACCCTGCCTTCTAGAGCTGCAGAGGCAGAGAGGCTCAGGACCAGACCATGGTGCTCTGCAGTCCTCAGCCACACAGCCAGAGAGATCCCCTACGTTCTACCTTGACATTGAGTTAAGTGATCAACCAACTGGCAGAGCCCTCAGAGGGGCTTGCCCATGCTGAGCAAGTGTGGCTGCTCCCTTGTTTGTTATATCCTGTCTCGCAGAGCTGCAGAGCAAGGCAGGCTGAGGACCAGACCAGAGACTCCATCTGTGCTCGTCCACACAGCCTGAGCTTTCTGCAGCCCTCAAGAACTGCACTGACCTAAGGCCAAGCAGCACACACAGCCCCAGGCTGCAGCTCACCGTGGTTCCACCAACGGCTGAAGGCTCCTTCAGCTGTGGGCTAGGGGAGCCTCTGCATCACCTGCACTCTGTGTCTGAAATCAACCTGAAAATAACATTCTCTGATTTGTGAACCTTGTGTCTGTCTTCTGCTTTGTGTGCTCTCTTGGGGAAAGCTTTCTGGGCCTATGGGACACAAGCACATAAAGTGGGGTAGCTGCAGAGCAGGTGAGGCTTCTGGCAGCACCTGAAGTGGCACTGCGGAGCCTGTTTCCAGACATCCCAAACCTGTGTTCTGCAGCCAGGTGTGAGCTACCTGCCACCTCTGGAGACTGTGGCCTTGCACGGATCACAGCCAGGATGTAAAGAAGCACTTGGTGCATTTTTCACAGGTCCTCTGTCCTATCTCCCATTTTCCAGTATATCCATAGGATATGAGGCTGTGACAGAGCCTGGTTGGCACATGCTGCCTCATGGTTATCTTCTCATCCACCTGCATCCCCAAGTCCCTCTCCTCAGGGCTACTCTCCATCCAGGCACTGCCCAGCCCAGATGTGTGCTTGGGATTGCCTCCACCCAGATGCAACCGGGTTGGCAGAGACCTCCAAGCTCATCCAGTCCAACCTATCACCCAGCCCTAGACAAGCAACTAGACCATTGCACTAAGTGCCCCATCCAGGATTTTCTTGAACACCTCCAGGGACGGTGACTCCACCACCTCCCTGGGAAACCATTCCAATGCCAAGTTGCCTCCCTTGAGCTCTGTTGCTAGAAGGCATTAAAACTTTTCCCCTCATTTGCCACAACACACACTAAAAATTCTTCTTGGAAGATTAGGTTATAGAGAAAATCAAGGGTCATTTGGTAATCAAATCAAATGATCTTAACGGATCAAGTCAACATTTCCAAATTGAAACCATTAGGCTTTTTTTCCCCCGTATATCTGTTTTTCAGATGCTGGGGTTTCAAACGCAGATTTTTAAGCAGGCAGTTTCTGTTAAAGCTTCTGTTTAGCTGAATAATCTTTGAAAAATACATTTGATTACAAAAGGGGGATAACATCACAAACTCCATCCACAATATTTTTGCCAAGTAAGCCAGTTGTACCGACTTGGTCCATCAGTGAGAAATTCTACTCATTCTTTGTTATTTCTGAAAGAATCAGCATTATTAAGAGAGATGGAAATCAGCCCTTTCCCAGTCTATTTACATTCCTTTCCTATGGTGGAACACACTTAGGATGGATTTGTCATTTGAGCAGGTACCCATAAGAGCAGATACCCCATTCATAAAGAAACAGACGAATCCTTACAGCTCTGCTAAAGGGTTTATGAAATGTCCACCATCACAAAATACCCAAACACCATAAGTTTGCTGATTCCTTCCATTTTTACCCTGTTGCTTAAAGAAGCACCCAAGGCGATGTCTTGTATGTGGCACATGCAAGTGTGTCATGCTGGCAGGCAGGGCTGCTGGGAGGAGGTGACAAGAGACTGCATGAGGTGACACAAAGAACTGACAATTGGCCAACAACAGTTGTGTCACATATGCAAGAAGTTAAATCCCCCTGCAGTCATCAGCTGTTGGAGGAATGCAGTGGGGTGGTGAAAAATCAGTGTGCAAGCAATGAGGAGGGGAAATAACAGCCACTGTGTAGAAAGTCGGAACAAAATGACCCCATCAAAGCTCAGGAAGTCTCTGGGCCCTGCACAGAGCATGCTTTTTAACATAAACCCCGGCTCCTGGTGCAGCATGGTACAGTGATGTAAGCTCCTTAGAGGTAAGCTTTTTGGTGGAGCAAGGTCCAGTGCCATGGTGCCTCATTGGGGAGCTTGGGCCCAGGCACTGCAGTGGAAAGTGCCAGAGATGTAGTCATGCCAGGCCTGCACGTGGCAACAGACAGTTTTAGGGTTTGTTTTGTAAAACCATTGGTTTGTTTGTGCTACTATGTTGTGCTCCACAAGGACATGAGGAATCAGTGCACCCTCAGCAAGATTGCAGATGGCACCAAGCCGTGTGGCACAGTTGACTTGCTAGAGGGCAGGGATCCATCCAGAGGGACCTGAACAGGTTGGAGAGGTGTGCCCAGACCAACCTCATGACATTCAACAAGGCCAATTATAAGGTAGGCACAATCCCAAGCACAACTCCAGGCTGGGTGGGGAATGGCTGAGAGCAGCTCTGAGGAAAAGGACCTGGGGTTCTGGGGTGATGAAAAGCTCAACATGAGCCTGCAGTGTGAGTGCAGCTCAGACAGCAACCGAGTCCTGGGCTGCATGAAGAGCAGCGTGGCCAGCAGGGCAAGGGAGGAGATTCAACCCCTTTACTCTGCTCTCCTCAGACCCCATCTGGAGTCCTGTGTGCAGTTCTGGAGTCCCCAGCGCAGGAAGGACATTGAACTGTTGGAGTGGGTCCAGAAGAGGCCGTGAAGATGCTCAGAGATCTGCAGCAGCTCTGCTCTGAGGACAGGCTGAGATATTTGGAGCTCTGCAGCCTGGAGAAGAGAAGGCTTTGAGGACATCTTAGAGTAGCCTTCCAGTATCTGAAGGGTGCCTACAGGAAGGCTGGGGAGGGACTATTGACAAGGTCTTGCAAAAAGGTAAAGTCCTTCATGCAAATATGGAGATTATATTTCATGAATCCCATCAAGACAAGTGGAGACTTTATGTCTCAAGCAAGAGCACAACAACAAAAAGCATATTATAATGCCTAATCTTTTTTCCTTTTTTTTTTTTTTTTTTGGGATATTTCCCCATCGCCTCCAGTTGAACTCTGTGGTTCACAAGCTGGGAGATCTGGCTAATCAGCAATGTTTGCAAAGCTTTCTTAACTCTCAACAAATGCTGTTTCTTTGCTGTGTTTTCCAGCCTGGCAGAGCAATTATTGCTGAGATCTAAGATGCGATTGCCCGTTTTGTGGAGGAGGGGTGTGGGGAGTCAGAGAGATAATGTAATAACGAAATCCATTGTCACAAACAAATCTGTAGGAGACTTTAGATGTTATTCTCCTTTTTCTGACCTGCTTGCTCCTCACATGTCTGGCAGTGCCAAGGGTGCTGTTTACCCTGTAGGAAAGTAACACAAGGGTGGTGAAGAGACCACTCTCTACGTTTGGGGAGCAGAATGAATCTTGTTTGTTCCCAGTAAATGGCAATAAGAATAAGGATTCTGTTCAGTGCCAGTGAGATGTTTTCAGTGGTGAAGCCAGACTCTTACTGTCATCCACCCACAGGGTGACCTGGGCATCCCCCCACTGCCACTGGGAGAATTTCTATGGACCAGCTCATAACTCTGCAGGTGACCTGTAAGCTGGAAAAGTAAGGGCTGTAAGAGAGGAAAGTATTTGGCCCTCCAGCCTCACACAGGGCACAAGATGATCCAAGGTCCCCTGGATTCATAGTGCTGGTGCATAATAAACCCACTCTGACTGCTGTAAGGGGTAAATTCCTATTGCAGTGCCAGATTTCCCTCTGCTTAAAGAAAATGGACTTCTTTCTATGCTGAATCTCATCGCTTCTGCCTTTATTATTTCCAGATTACTTTTATTTTAGGTACTTCTCGTATTCTGTCCTTACTTCCCCTGTGTGTCATATTTCTTACTTCACGTTTAGTCTGCTTTGTATTTTTAGCCTGGTTTCCTAAGGAAATGATGCACAAGACATCATGTCCTATTCCTCCCCCAACATCCAAAAAACCTCAGAATATTGGTCCACCCTAACTGCATCTAATGGAGAAGGAAATATTTCCAAGGCATTTCAGCAGACAAGGTCCCTGAATTGGTGGAGGAGAGTGTGATGCCCTTTGCCGTCTCTCCCTGCTTCCTTGTCAAAGTGCTACCCAGCTGTGGTTGCTGGTGGAGAAAGAGAGCAGAAGACAGCACTCCTGGCTCTGAATTTACCAGCCAGCACTGATCACAGGAGATCCACAGCAAGGACCAGCTTCAGGTGCCTCCCAGCTGCCCACCTGAGTGGCCTAGTGTTGTGACATCTCAAGCATCCCCATCCCACCAGCCTCAGCAGAAAACAAAGGCTTGTGTACTTGCATACAGCCCCTGGGCATGAAGAAAGCAAAGTGAAGGGAGTGTTTAGGAAGGCAAGGTCCTGCATCAAGGTCCTGCAGCTGGCCAAGCACAAATACAGGCTGGGCAGTAACTGGCTGGAGAGTAGCAATGAGGAGAGGGACTTGGGGATGTTGGTGGACAAGAAGCTCAACATAAGCCAGTAGTGTGCACTTGCAGCCCAGAAAGCCAGCCAGAGCCTGGGCTGCATCAGGAGAAGTGTGGCCAGCAGGGCCAGGGAGGTGATTCTCCCTCTCTGCTCTGGCGAGACCCCACCTGGAGTATTGAATCCAGTTCTGGAGCCCCTGGGACAAGAGGGATGTGGAGATGCTGGAGCATGCTCTGTCATGAGGACAGACTGAAAGAGTTGGGATTGGGCAGTCTGGAGAAGAGGAGGCTCCCAGGTGACCTTCTGGTGGCCTTCCAGGATCTGAAGGGGGCCTACAAAAAAGCTGGGGAGGGACTTTTTAGGCTCTCAGGTAGTGCCAGGACTAGGAGGAATGGAGCAAAGCTGGAGGTAGGGAGATTCAGCCTGGAGATGAGGAGGAAGTCCTTCAGCATGAGAGTGGTGAGAGCCTGGCATGGGTTGCCCAGGGAGGTGGTCGAGGCCCCATCCCTGGAGGCGTTTAAAGCCAGGCTGGATGAGGCTCTGGGTAGCCTGATCTAGGATAGGGTGTCCCTGCCCATGGCAGGGAGGTTGGGACTGGATGATCCTTGTGGTCCCTTCCAACCCTGACTGAATGATTCTATGACATCCTTGCAGAGCTGCGGCAGCAGCCTCTCTTTTCCTGGGGGTGGTCAGTGGGTGGAGAAGCAGAGGAGAACAAACAAGGCTTCTAGATGAGCTAATCTCCTCTCAGACCCCGCTCATTGAAACACATCTGTGCTTGCAGGGCTGTGCATAGCAAAATCTGCCTTAGTCAGCTCTTGGGTTTGGTTTTGTGTGTTGGCTGTTTGTGCAGTTCCTTTTTCCCTTCCTTCAAAACAGATCCTCTGGTGTATGAGGGCTCAGTTCAGACAGAGCTTTATCCAGAGAGCTGCTCCCAACTCTAATCTCATAAACAAGAAATTACTTAATACTCCAGAAAAGAAACTGTTCTGTTCAAGTGCAGCCGTGGCCCTCTCAAAGGGTCACCTTGCCAGGAAGGTGCCTGTGGAGGGGCTGGAGACAGCTGACAGAAGAATGTCGCTTTCTAATCCAGGCAAATTATATTTTGCTGTGGAGTGGCACAGAGCAGTAATTACTGTGCTTGTGTAGTACCCCCAGGGTGCTGAGACAACATTTGTCAGAGAGCTGATTAAACCACAGAGGTGTAATTGAAGGGTTTGATTGCATCCCACCTCCAGCCATCAGCACCTGCAGTGTTAGTGTTGTTACCTGCTTTAAGGGCTGGTACACTGCTATGGTCCAGCAGGCCAGGGTGCTGTTGGCCACAAGTCATTGCAGGCCTGGCTGTAGCAATCTGCATCTTTCCAGCCTGGAGATGCCCAGACTGAGGAACATCTTACACACCACAGCTACACATATGGTGACAAAATCCATCACCACAGGTGCTGATCTGGAGGGCACAGCTGTAAGAGCCAAGTCCATGTGCATGAGGTTTGCTTACCAAACCCTGTAGTTTCCAATGTGGCAAGGACAGCTCCAAAATGTCCTGCATCATAAAATCCCAAAAGTCTCAAGGACAAATATGAGAATGATTTTTTTCCACATCAGGTTCCTGCATTTTTATATCCAGAGCTTTCAACTGATCATCATACACTTTAAAAATATTTCATTCTCAATAAGAACCTTTATCCAGGGACTGATGATGATGGCAATACTTCATAGCTAACAACTCCAATACAGTGCTGCCTTCTCCAAACTGACTTCATTCAGCCTGATCACCAAAGCTGTTCAGGTATCAATTTCCTATAGCAATCAATTTTTCCTGTGATTTCTCTGTGTTGTCAGGGATGTTCAATGCCCTTGGCAGTGCCCTTCAGGGCAAGTTGGTGTCCTAGAAGTGCTGTTCATGATAGCAGCTAAGGAAAGAGCTCCAGCAGAGCAGGAGCTGCAGAGCTTAAAGCAAAGCAGGAGCATTGCCCTGCAGACGTTTATTAATAGGCAAAAAAACAAATGTTGACTCAGTGAGCTTTTCTTTTTAGCCTTTCCAAACATCCCAGCTGTGCAGCAGAGTGTGTGTGAATTCTTGAGGAAAATTATCTCTAGCCACAACTAGACTCTCAGATAAGATGTATTCTGGCATTACTCAATTTTGGAAAGCTTGTATTGCCATGCAGCAAAGAAACTGAAGCAACAGGGTGGGGAGGGCAGAAATAGCTGCCTGGGATGAGCAAGGGCATCTGAACTCCACATCCTCCCACTGGGCTGTCTGTGGAGTATCTTTTAAGGTGAAGCCATCTGTGATGAGAACCAGCCCTGGTCCAGACATACTTAGCACCATGTTGGTTGCAGCTGCCGGACAGCACAGAGGGTGGCAGTGAACCTTCTGTAAAACGTTGCTTCAGCTACATGGGAAAACAAAAAAGAGGAGAAACAATTGAAAATTCTCCAGGGTCATCTGCATCAGATCGAAGGAGGTTCTCCTCTCCCTCTACTCTGCCCTAGTGAGGCCTTTCTTGGAATGCTGCATCCAGTTCTAGGCTCCCCAATTCAAGAAGTGTGCTGGTTCAAGGCTAATTGGAGTATTTTAAAGGAGAAAATTATATTACAGGCTGAGAAAACAATGGTGATGTCTATTTCACTCATAGGCTTGCTGAGATGTATAAGACAAGAACACAAAACATAGATAAGGCACTCTCCTGGAGAGTCTTGGGCTTTCTAGCTGGTTTGATCTGGACCTCTCTGCTAACTTAACTAACTACTCTACTTCTAACTCCCCTGAACCATCCTCCAAACTCATCTTGCACATAAGCCAAACCCTGGGGTAAGGTAGAGGGGTGGGAAGAAGGTGGAAGGGTGGTTGGGAGCCTCTCCTGGGGTCTCTGATTTCTGGNAGAGGCCTGCAAGGATGATGAAGGGGCTGGAGCACTGCCTTATGAGAAAAGGCTGAGACACATGGGGCTGGTTAGTCTGGAGAAGGGAAGACTGAGAGGGGATCTAATAAATGTATATAAATATATGAGGGCTGGGTGTCAAGAAGGAAGGGACAGTCTCTTCTCATGTGTGCCCTGTGATAGGACAAGGGGTAAGGGATGTAAACTGGAGCACGGAAAGATCCACCTCAACATGAGGAAGAACTTCTGTACTGTAATAATCACAGAACACTGGAACAGGCTGTCCAGAGAGGCTGTGGAGTCTCCTTCTCTGGAGTCTTTCAAGACCCATCTAGACGCATTCCTGTGTGACCTGCACTAGATTATGTGGTCATGCTCTGCCAGGGGGATTGGCCTGGAAGATCTCCAGAGGTCCCTTCCAACTCCTAACATCCTGTGATGCTGTGTTGCCTAGTCACTGGGAGTGAATTCAACAAGTACAAATGGGCTACAAATTGTTTTTCCCAGTCACCAATGTTTTAGCAGTGCCAGGCAACTTTCTGTTGTGTCACCAGCCTATTAACTAAGTCTAGAAATTAGAGTTCATCTTATCAGGGACTTCAGATTTTAAAAATTAGTACCCTGAGAGTCTCACCTGCATTCTCAATGCATTAAAAAATCTGTACTGTGAAATACACCACTTAGCCCACTGCTGGGGAGGCCTGCCCTAAAAGAGAAAGCTTTTTGGCATCCACAGACCTTCTATCATGCTCTGAGAGCATTCCAGTCAGGCCATACAATAAAAATCATACCAAGCAGGGCTGAAACAGACCTTGAGAGTTTGGCTACTGCCTTGCCTCATCTTTGGGCAGGATCCTCTCGCAAGCCATCCCTGAGAGGGGTTTGCTCAACCTGCTTGCAAAGCCTCTGCCAGTGGAAAATCCACACCTTCCACAGGCAATCTCTTACCAGGCTTGCCTGGTATTGGTCTGGTTTGAGCTTCCTTGAGCCCAAAAGCCTAAGAGAACAGTACGATAATAGGATGCCTTCCCCCTTTGGAAAAACAAGGAGTTAGATACAGAGAGTGAAAAGAGGTAAAAGAGTCTTGCTTCCATTGGAAGTTAAAAGAAAAACTTTAATGATAAATAAAAGGCATTTAAGGTAACGGGAGTTACAAAAAGATACAGGGAAGGGAAACAACAACGACAACAAAAAATCTCTATCTATCTATCTATCTATCTAGGGGTCAGGTTCAGACCACGCCCCCAGAGAGGAGTCAGGAGGACTTGGGGTCAGGTTCAGACCACCCCCAGGAGGGGTTAACCCTTTACATACTGTTAGAAATGCCTAAATTGAAACATTTCTGTAATTTCAACCCATTGCTATGTGTCTCCTGTGGAGGTGGTAAAGACTTTTATACATCCTCCAGTGCAACGTGAGTCTTCCATCACTCCAGAATTCTCTTCTCCAGGATAAATAAGCTCAGCAGCATTTTTTAGGTGATCTTGAGGGACATTCTCTTGTGACAGCACAATCTGAGGATAAGAAAGATCGGGTAACATTCTGAACATGTTCCTGCAGAAGAGAAATAAATAAATAAATAAATAAATAAAACCCCCAAAAAAAACCACAACAAAAACCACACCTGTAGAGGATTAAAAAAAAGACCTTTTTTTAGCCACTCAGAAGAAATATTTTACCCAGGAGATTTTAATCACTCTGCTGGTTAACTGCTTATGTGTATTCTGTGCAAGTAGGAATAAATGCAATAGAATTTAAAAGCAAATTGTAGCTCCTTGTTACTGCTGTTAAGGGGGATTGTGAAGGCAAGGAACAATGAAATCTAATAGGGATATTCTACCTGGAGACTGAAAAATCCCTCAAGAACAAACCAGAAATTATGTGACTGCAGAACCATAGAATGGTTTGGATTGGGAGGGACCTTTAAGGATCATCCTGCCATGGACAGGGACAGCTTCTATTAGAATAGGCTGGTGGCCTGGAATAGTTCCAATGATGTGGCATCCACAAATGATATGCTTAGTATTATGAGCACCAGAATGACCTGATGGTCAACCTGGACATATACTCAGTGAGGCAAGAATTAGAGGAAAAGGGGGGAAAGGACAATCTCTCTGTAGTGTGGTGTGCTGGTTTGAGGCTAATTGAAATATTCTAATGGAGAAAATTATATTATAGACTGTGAAAAGCAAACAATGGCGATGTCTGCTGCACTCACAGGCTTGCTGAGATGCATAAGAATAAGAACACAAGCATAGATAAGACACTCTCACAGTGTCTCTCAGTCTCTCTCTGGGAGCCAGTGGGTCCTCTCCTCTCTGCTGAATAACCTAACTAACCATTCTACTTCTAACCCCCCTGAACCATCCTCCAAACTCACCTTGCACATAAGGCAGACCCTGAAGTAAGGTAGAGGGGTGGGAAGAAGGTGGTAGGGTGTTTGGGAGCCCCTCCTGGGGTCTTTGATTTCTGGGAGGAGTATTGTGTTTCTGTATTACCTTTAACTTGTATATTTCTGTAAATATTTCTGTATATTGTGTATATATCTGCTTGTCTATTGTGCTAAGCTGTAAATAGAGCTTCAGTCCTTAACTTCCAGCCTGCTGAGTCTAGTCTGGGTGATTTTACAAAGTGTATGGGGGCAGGTAGCTCCCAAACCATCACAAGTGGATTTCAATACTAGCAGTAACAAGAGTTGTCTGCTGGGCTGTGTTTGATTCAGGATTGAGGAGCTCAAAGTAGAAAAAAATTAACTAAAGTTGAATTGAAAGAAAGTGAAGTAGACAGAACATTTTTCCCCACAGTCCAAGGGATTCTACAGTTCCCATAGACAAGGTGCATTAGCTTAGTTGTTAATAAAGAGGGGCTACCCTGGAAAGAGATGGAGAGAGACTTCTCTGAGCCCCTGTCTACCAATGAAAAGGAAATCATGTGTAGAAGAAAGTGGAGATAAGCTGTCTATGGGTGCACAGAGGTAGGTCTTGGTCGTGGTATTGGCCTGGTTGAAGCTCCGCACACTGAGTCAGTGAAATTTTCTCTCGACTTCAGCGAGCATTTTCCATGACTGAGAGCAGCTGGCACTGACCCAGGCTATAAAGCCCCTGGGAGGTGGTGCTGCCAGCCCCATCCCAAGCACACCTTGTCTTCATGTTTCCATTCCCAGCACTGATGCCTTGACCCCTGGAATGAAACCACTTGCTACACTTACTGTACCCCAGGGAATCCTTCCCAGCTCTGCTCCCCTAAGCAACCCAGGGGCTGCAGGCTTGGTCTGCTAAATGTACTGTACTTGGGATGCTGTGCAGGACTTGGGATGTTGTGCCTGTCTGCATATTTGAAGAAGGGTGGGAGCCCCCAGATGGATCAGAAGATGGGTTGGCTACTGTCCTACATGCACTGGGAATGAAATAATGGCAGAGACTGCCACAGTGCCTGCATCAGCCTCTTCAGAGACATAGTTTGGGCCAAAAGTCCCTGATGCATCCTGTGAACCCTGCCTGGAGCAGAAGAAACCTTGAGCAGACTGGATCAGAGCCCTCCTTCCCACACAGACACATGTCGGAGCAGAAAAACAAATTGCCTCTCTCCAAGTCCTTGTATTGCCTCTGGCTCTCTTGCCACCGAACTGTCACATGAAAGCCAAGATCTCAAAGGTGATCTCTGCTGTTCTCTCCACAGGATGGTTTTACTTTAAGTGCAGAAGAGACCATATTTTGGAGAGAGACCATATTTTGCAAAGGGACGTGGGATGGACGCTGCCAAGCTGGGGAACAGTGCAAGTGGAAAAGGCAAGATGTGTGCAAGGTGAGTTACACAGACAGAAGGAGCCTTTAGCAGAGCAAATATGCAGGGAGGAGCTTGCAGGAGCTAAGAGAGTTCTGCAAGGGGGAGTCCTTTGCTTGGGAAGGTTGAGGGCATGGGGTCATCATAGAATTGTGGAATGGTTTAGGTTGGAAGGGACCTCAAAGATTGTCTAGTTTCAACTCGCTGCCATAGTCAGGGACATCTCCCACTAGAACACGTCCTCATCCACTTCTTCAGGGATTCACACTTCTATGCTTTGGCAGGAGCAAAATATTAATTGATTCTTTTTTCCGTGTCTTACGTAACAGCTGGATACACTACATGTTGGGTAATAGGATATTCATTAGCATAGATCCTTCCAGGAAAGATTTCTGTCTCCCTCAAACAAATAACACTAAGAAAATCTAACAAGTTGTGCCTGATCCTGAGTTTATCCCTGCCACCTACCTACTAACACCAAATCAGAGTGGAGCGTGGACAGAAGGCAAAGCGAAGGTCTGTCAGGAGTGCAGAGAGGGGCTCATTGCTGCGCCTTGCCTAGGTCAGCAGGAACCAGCAGCAGACTTGGGTTTGACACACGCTTCCAGCACACAATAGACCATTGCACTGCTCAGCACTAGACTATCTGCAGACTCACACACCCCATATATCAAGTTGAGCAGTGTCTTTAATTCCTAGGGGCAGTTTTGTCTCTGAGGAAGAGCAAGAAATGAAGAGTGGAGGGGCTAAAAGGCACTGGAAAGAACTGAGTTTAGCTCTCCCAAATACAAAGTTACCACTATGGTTCTTCTCCTGGATTTCTTGCAGAGGTGCTTTGGTTTCTCTCCAAGATTTTGCCCAGCCCCACAACTGGAGAAAACCCTGCAGAAATGGTAATTGAGCAGCTCTTCCAGCCAGCCTGACCTCAGTCCTTCTCCAGGCCAGCTCATTTGCTTCTAGAGGGGCTGCCAGCTGGCAAGTGCTGAGCTCCCTCACACGAGCTGGCACAACCCAAGGGGTGAATCAGCCCACGGAGGAGCTCACAGCAAGGATAAACAGCTCTGGGGCTAGAGAAAACTAAATAGTTGGAAATTAGTGGGAAAGGAATTGCAGGAGAAAATTGTTACAGTTCTGCTTTACATCTGCTGTGCCTCAGATGTGCACTGCAGAGATCACTGCAAACACTGGCTGATAGTAATGTTATTGTGGATGAAAAATGCCAGAGAAGACAGAAGAAAATAGAGCAGGAAACATCTATATTGTTGAAATTGCGGTATTTTAATAGAGTTAAGGGGCTGTCAGAGAAGGATGGACCAAATACCAAGACCTTCTCAATCACTGGTTTATGTCTGAGTAGCTCTATGGGCATGATAAAGTGTAAGATCACTGAAATATATACAAGAAATGAAGTTGTTCCTTGTTCTCAGGCAGTCGGTGGCAGAGGCTCGAATCAAACCAGTTTTTAGCTTTCAGTGTTTTTTAACTGTTTTTTTTTCTTCTGGGAATAGCAAGGTCAAAGAAGGTGTCCTGGAAGAATGCGAAACAAATGAACGGAAAAAAGAGAAAGAATGGTGGGGAAAAGCAACTTTCTTCTAGCTGCCACTTGCTCCTGCATTCTGGTACATCCTGATGTACAGCTCATTCTCCCTGATGATGTTTTAGTACCCACTCCAAAACATATGCTCAGGTACCTTTCTTAAGAAAGCAGCCACCAGAAATGGTGTAGAGGTTTTTCTCTCTCAGTCATTCCGCATGCATTGTAGAAATGTCCTCTATGAGGACAGGCTGAGAGAGTTGGGGCTCCATAGCCTGGAGAAAAGAAGGCTTTGAGGATACCTTAGAGTAGCCTTCAAGTATCTGAAGGGAGGCTACAGGAAGAGTGGGGAGGGACTATTGACAAGGTCTTGCGATGCCAGGACAAGGGGCAATGGGTTTGAATTGGCAGAGGAGAAATTGAAACTGGATGTTAGGAGGAAGTTGTTTGCAGTGAGGGTGGTGAGACACTGGCACAGGTTGCCCAGGGAGGTTGTGGCTGCTCCCTCCCTGGAGGTGTTCAAGGCCAGGTTGGAGGAGGCCTTGAGTGAGCTGTCCTAGTGGGAGGTGTCCCTGTCTATGGCAGGGGGTTGGAACTGGATGATCTTTGAGGTCCTTTCCAACCTTACCATTCTATGATTCTATGACAAGGGAGATATGGCTTTGACAGGGAGCCTTGCATCACTGAATCATCTGTGCTTTTCAAATGCATACATGCAACAGCTCCAGTGTACAGCAAGCTCAGTGGAGAATCAGATATAAAGGAGGGAAGGAGAAGAGGCTGAATTTATGATCTCGGATTTGCCTGGGCTATGCAGTGGCATCCTAACATACATGTTTCTACATCCTCCTCCCCCTTACTGTAATTAATTTTTAATCATTCAAGCAAGTTCCCACATATCCTGTAAATCTCTTTTCACAAATTTTGCTTTTAATAAAACTCTTGCTTGCTTTCAAAAGAAAGTTGGTTTAGGGTGTGTCAGAGTTTGTTCATAATGGGTTTTGTTCACAGTAAACAGCATTTCCTTTCATTCCCATCCAGGGATGGTATTCAGTCATCTGCACTCCACAGAAAATGTGTGACTCTGCTAAGTTGCAATGAAGTCACTGACTGAGTTTGCTTTTATCCAAGTGCTGCAGGTTTTAGACTTTTGAATGCATTAACTCCTTCTCATTCTGAATTTTATCCTCCCTCCAGTCTCCTCCTTAGTTCAAGTAAACTAAACAAAAGGTTTTATTTAAATAGGCATATTGCAAAAGCACTCTGCTGTGTCAGCACCACCACCTTTTTACCTCTTTCTGGATGTTATCTATTGTGAGATAGTGAGAGCAACATTCTCTTTGCTATCCTCCATTGCGGCTGTGCCCTGCCACCAGTCCTGCACCCTGGAGATGCATCACCTGCCTCAGATCAATCCATCTATTCCCATCTCAGTTTTGTGGCAGAAACCCACAAAAAACCTTTTTTTTTTTTTTTCTTATTGTTACTTCTTGGCATAATCTTTTGTATTTATTTCAGGCCAGAATAGTGAAGTGGAGCACTGCAAAATCTGAGTCTCAAATTTACCTTTCCAGAAATCACCCACATCAAAAGCTCTGGAGGCAGAGACAGCCTCTTGATGATATTTTTTTCTTCTACAACAGCAAAAGGTTTCATTAGTGTTAAAGGCAAACTTGAACTTTGATGCAAAGCTAGAACAGAATTCCCTGGTTCTGTATTTTGCTGGAGCTTGGGACTTGTTTTTATTTTAACTTAGAAAAATATATCCCCACATTTCCAGCAATGATCATATTTCGTGGCTGTAGATCATGCCTGTGAAATATTAACTTCCCCCTGTCCTCCCTTTCGTGCTTGCTCTGTACCCTCTCCTGCTGATAGCTTGGACTTTTCTTTGAAACACTCACTGGAGTGTTTGAATCACCTGGTTTAGCCTGGAGAAGAGGAGGCTCAGGGGAGATCTTACCACTGTCTACACATAGCTGAAAGGAGGTTGTAGCCAGGCGGGAGTTGGTCTCTTCTCCCAGGCGGCCAGCAACAGAATAAGGAGACACAGCCTCGAGCTGCATCAGGAGAGGCTTAGGCTGGCTGATAAGAAGAAGCTCTTCACAGAAAGAGTGACTGGCCATTGGAATGGGCTGCCCAGGCAGGTGGTGGGTCACCATCCCTGGAAGTGTTTAAAAAGAGTCTGGGCATGGCACTTGGTGCCATGGATCACTTGGTGCCACGGTTCACTTGATTAGATAATGATTGGCGATAGCTTGGTCTTGATGATCTTAGAGGTCTTTTCCACCCTGATTGATTCTGTGATTCCTTCATTCTATGAATAAAGGTTTTTAGTGGCACCACTGCATCTTAGGGAGATTGCAACAGCTGCAACTCTTTCCTATAGAGGTAGTTAAACTGGTGCAAAGTTGAGTCTCAACAACCTGAGCCTGATGGGATTCAGCCAAGGGATGATGAGGATCTTGCCGACATTAGTCACGTACCCAGTACTTCTCTTCTGCAAATCTTAACGTGTCCAGTGCAGGCAGATAAGCATGGTTATCTCCAGCATGCAGAGAGAGGAAATGAAGACAGACAGGCCAAAGGTCATGTGTTCCCAAGGGCTTCAGACACCCAGGTGGTTTTGCCTCTGATGAGGTAATTTAAGTCCTGCCACGAACGTGTGAAGTCCCTAGAAGCAGTCTGAACCTGTTCAGGGAGAGCACGTCTACCCTCACCTGAACACCCTCTCTTGTGACTGCTGTGCTGGCAGGAGCTGCCTGGGAGTGATTCACTCCAGATTTATGTGCAAGACTCTCTTTATGTGCATGTCTCTCTCCATGTGCATGTCTCTCTCCAGGCTGCTCAGTGTCAGAGGATGTGCTTGAGTGCAAAGCTTCCTCTTTGGTACACCGAGCCAGCTGGCACCAACCCCCTCACCCCAGGAGAGTGCTCCCAGCCTATTGATATACAGCTGATGGTTGCATCCCCCTCTGAATTGGCCTGTGCAATGAATTTGGCACCCACACCAGCAGTCAAACTACCCTTCCCTCTGAGAATGAAGGGTGAAGCATGTTTGTGATGATGTCCCACTGCATCTCTTCTGAAGAGGAATGGAAAATCCTGCATCTCTGTAATGCTTTTCAAAATTTCCCCCTGGAATAAGTTGCCATGGTCTTCCTGCCAATGTAACTACCACCAAAAAGGCTTCAGTAGAAGGTAGAGTGTTTCTCAGAAGGGCAATGGCCAGCTAGCTACAACCCAATGGCAAAGCCAAGAGTAAAACTAGCCAGTTCCTCACCTCTGCTTTGAACCACACTACCCCAAGTCATGGGCCAAGCATCTTTTCCTTGTGCACAGAAGGCTGTGCTACTAGAGCCTCACATCAGCTGTCTGGAATCATTGGTGGAGTCTGGAGTTACCATGGGAAGATGAATTGTTGCTTTGCCTGTTTGAGGCAATCAAGTGGGAGCATGAACACAGCAGGTTCAAATCGAACTGCTTGGTAGGCACAGGGGATGCTTCATCCCTTGCCTGGGGCATGGGAGTGAGGGAGATCACTCAGTGCATTTCTCATTGGTGTTTCTCATATCCAAATTCAAATAGTATCCAGCACCCACAGAGGCCCCTTTAGGTCTGAGCATGCACCAAGATCTTACTGGGTTTGAGACAGAGTCTTTCTCCATTCCCTTCTCTTGCTTTGTCAGTTCTCATCTCCAGCATGAGTCTCTGCAGTCTTCACCAATATCATCTATCCTTTATCATCTCCTCCTCTCCTCCTGTCTCAGAGGACTAGATGGAGCCAAAGCTGTTGTAGGTGAAGCATATTTCTGTGCACTTACAGCCAGCAGAAAGGATTTATCCATTTGGAAATGCACAGCCAGGTTCTGAGGGGGAAGAAGAGACACAAGCATGTGAAATACCAGCAGAGACTGTTCCTACTAGCAGAAATGTGGATTGTTTGAATTTTATGTACCGTTGCACACACGATAATTGTTCTCCTGGAGTTTGTCATATCCCTATTCCTGTAGTCCTTCCTATTTTCTCATAAATGTCATGTTTCTATCCATTTTTGGTTCTCTGCTCCCTGCTCTGCCTATGCTGGTGTTTATTTCATTACCCTTTTCTGCCATATAACTTCCGGCATGGTCTTTCCTTCTGATAGCAGTGACATGTGGAAGGGAGGAGAGCAGCTAGGAGCAATGCCAACTGCACATCAGAGTTTAAAGGTGGAACCCAAACTGTTCTAAACTGCCATCCCCTCCCATGGGACTGCTCAGTATTTCATACCCAGTGCTCCAGAATTAAATTTTCTGCCTCTTTTTTTTAGAAAATAATCTGGAGTGGGACCTGAATGATCTCATCCCCACTGGAGGCACAATGTCAGGACTCACCTGCAAGTGAGTTGCCCAAATCCATTTCCTTTTGGGGAAAATGCCTGTCTCAGGGCTGTTATCTCCAGAGAGATGAACTGAAAGCACCATTATCTCACATGCACAGGTGAGCTGCAGATGGGAGGCAACCTGCTAAGCCCACCCTGCCATCACACCAGGTGCTGAGCTCCTTGCTCAAGGGGTAAGCTCTCTGACTTGTTCTTTTCCTTCTGTCTCAGGCCTGTTCTGGAAATGGTTCAATGCTTTGGACCTCTACCATTTGTCCACACTTTACCACTTTTCCACTTCACATCCCAGACTTTGGGCTCAGAAATAGAGCGTATCTGTTTCCCCTAGTGCTTCTCTATTCCAAGACCTCCCACATCCTTTTCCTCTAATACAGCCCATAACATGAACTGCAATATGGTCACAACTCTGTGCTCCTTGCCAGAACTTCTTGCCAAAAATGAAAACAACAGAAAACCAAACCAAACCACAATGTTTGATAAGTCTGATTTCTTTGAAACCCTGAGAAGCTTGACTGAAATATTTCCTCTATCTCTTCCAGCATACTTCTGGAAGCCTCATCATTTTCTCTCTCAGACTACAAGGAAAAATAAATGCTACTGCTGTCCTGAGGAACAAATAGTCCAGCACAGCACCCAGCCACATCTTCTGTCCTCCTAAAGCTGGAAAGGCACTGTGATCCCAGCCCTTGTGCTTCTTCCACTGGAGCTTGCCTCAGTATTTTGAAGCCACCAACTGATGACTTGAGAGCTCTGGTTTCCACAAAACTGGAAAGGAAGCAGGAAGAGAACCCTAGAGACCTCTGACATAGCTCAGCTCTGGCATGGTGGCTGAGTCATCGCTGCTGGAACACAGCAATGGCTTTGCAGATGAGAGAGCAACAGGTCACATTTGCAATTGGTTTCAAAAGCAGCTCTGTAGCTGTAGCCTGCCCTGTACCAGAGAAAATTCATCTCCACTGGCAGCTCCTCTGGGGTGCTTTGGAGGCCCCTCCTGTCTGTGTGTGCTATAGATCAATTTCTGAGCTGGTTCTGCAGGTTTTTATAGTCCTGGGAGGGAACAGGGCTTAGCTGCTACTCTCCTGCTTGGCCCCCTGTAGTCCATAGGCCCTGCAGTGCTGTTACAGTATCACACAGCTGCTGACATTTGAACCTTAAGAAAGTGATATACCATAAGGAAACTCTGGCTAGACTTCTAAACACAAACTGTGAAGAGGACTTCTGAAACACCTGTAGCTCATGCAGTGAACTGAAAAAGCCCCAGAGCAGTGTCCCAGTGCTGGTATTTCATGGAGAGAGCCTGCCATGTGACCACTTTGTTTTAGCCCATTTATCGTCTTTTAAACATTAAAGGCTGTGTATGAATCCCACTGGACTCTCCCATCCACCTGCACCATCACCAACCACTGCAGCTCTCCCCCACGGTACATCCTGGGATGCACAACACTCTGGGCATAGCTGCAAAAGAGTGGGAGATATTAATAGAATCATAGAATCATAGAACAACAAGGTTGGAAGGGGCCTCAAAGATCGTCTAGTTCCAACCCCCTGCCATAGGCAGGGACACCTCCCACTAGGACAGCTCACTCAAGGCCTCATCCAACCTGGCCTTGAACACCTCCAGGCACGGAGCAGACACAACCTCCCTGGCCAACCTCTTCCAGTCTCTCACCACCCTCACTGCAAAAAACTTCCTTCTAACACCCAGTTTCAATCTCCTCTCTTCAGTTTAAACCCGTTGCTCCTTGTCCTGTCATTGCAAGACCTTGTCAATAATCCCTCTCCAGCCTTCCTGTAGGCACCCTTCAGATATTGGAGGGCTACTCGAAGGTCTCCTCAAAGCCTTCTCTTCTCCTGGTTGCAGAGCCCCAACTCTCTCAGCCTGTCGTTATAGCACAGTTGCTGCAGCCCTCTGAGCATCTTCGTGGCCTCCTCTGGACCCTTTCCAACAGTTTAATGTTCTTCCTGTGCTGGGGGCTCCAGAACTGTACAGAGTATTCCAGGAGGGGTCTGAGGAGAGCAGAGCAAAGGAGCAGAATCCCCTCCCTTGCCCTGCTGCCCACACTGCTCTTGCTGCAGCCCAGCACTTGGTTGCTGTCTGGGCTGCACTCACACTGCAGGCTCATGTTGAGCTTTTCATCACCCCAGCCCCCCAGGTCCTTTTCCTCAGGGCTGCTCTCAGCCATTCACCACCCAGCCTGGAGTTGTGCTTGGGATTGTGCCTACCCAGGTGCAGGACCTTACACTTGGCCTTGCTGAATTTCAGGAGGTTGGCTTGAGCCCACCTCTGCAGCCCGTCCAGGTCCCTCTGGATGGATCCCTGCCCTCTAGCAAGTCAACTGTGCCACACGGCTTGGTGCCACCTGCAATCTTGCTGAGTGTGCACTGATTCCTCTGTCCATATCACTGACAAAGCTATTAAACAGCACTGGCGCCAGCACTGAACACTGAGGGACACCACTTGGCACTGGTCTCCAGGTGGACATTGTGCCCTTGATCACTACTCTCTGTGTGCCACCATCCAGCCAATTCCTTATCCAGCACTGCTCCACCCATCCAGTCCATGTTTTTTCCAGTTTGGTAACCAGGATGTCATGTGGGACAGAGTCAAATGCCTTACTCAGGTCCAGGTAGATGCCATCAGTTGCCCTTCTCCTGTTCACTGTCACTGTGACTTCTTCATAAAAAGCCACCAAATTTGTCAGGCAAGATTTGCCCTTGGTGAAGCCATTGCTGGCTATCACCAATCACCTCTGCTTTGTTTTCCATTTGCCTTAGCAGAGCTTTCAGGAGGATCTGCTCCACTATCTTGCCAGGCACAGAGGTGAGACTGACTGCTCTGTAGTTCCCAGTGTCATCCATTTTTCCCTTCTTGAAGATGGGTGTTATGTTTGCCCTTCTCCAGTTCCTCTAGACCCTTGCAACCAAACAGCATCCAACAGCCACTAGAGGAGGGGGAACTTTCTCCTGAGATCCAAGCAGCAGAAGGCTCCAGCAACGCGCAGGTCAGGAGGACTAGTTTTAGAAGACTGCTCTGTTAATGAGTTCTTCAAGATGTGGTCTCTTGTGCTCCACGTAAATCGAATTTCCAACAGCTTCATAAATACGTCACCAACAGGAGGCCTTTAGAGTAAGCATACTGCAGTTTCCTGACATTTTCGCTCATCTATCTTGACATTTCTGAAGGGCATAAGAGGCCTAAAAAAAGAAACAGTGATCCCGGGGCACCATATGTTTTCAATTCCATCCTGCACTGGTATAATAGATGGCCTTATTATAAATATGCAGCAGTTTTCCAGATGAGCTTTCTCCCCTTGTCTTAAAACAACCTGGTACAACTGCGCAGAATGGAAAAGGCTGGGAAGAAGAAAGAACACAAGTAGGGAGAGCCCAGTTAGAGTGAGTTGATCTTTCAATTAATATTCAAGTTACTAACCCAGTCTCTGATGCTGCAAACATTTAAAGAAACACCACTTGACTCAGACAAGCAGTTGCACAGCAATGCCTGGCAGAAGTTTCCATCCTCCATATACCATTTCCCCCACTCCTACAACCCTCCTGCTGTTTGTTTTGGTTTTGTTTTTTTTTTCTCAGGTGCTGTCCTGATTTCTTAAAGTCTTTCTGTGGATGATCATTTCTGTACAAGGCAGTGTGTGGGTTGAGCAATTGCTCTTAGCAACTGTGATTTATCATATGGTTTTGTCTGCAAGGGAGGGAGGCTTTTGTAAGATTTTGTTCTGCTTTTAAACAGCCAAACAATCTGTTAGAATTAATATAACATAATAAAATGTAATGTAATAAAATGTCCTCACTGCTTAGAACAACTGCGGTCTATAAAGCGGTGCAGCTGTAGCAATCTGAGGAGCTGTTCTGGCATTTCAGAGGTTACTGGGTTCCTGTCTATCACCTGACTGTTTAGGTCATCACTATTAAGATGGTTGCCTAATGTATACCTGTCTGCACTTAGGTCTATGATGGTCTGAGCTTAACTGTTTGGACTTTCTGTCCTGTATGTCTGTTCTGNACCCATTGCCCCTTGTCCTGGCATAGCAAGACCTTGTCAATAGTCCCTCCCCACTCTTCCTGTAGAGCCCCTTCAGATACTGGAAGGCTACTCTAAGGAATCCTCAAAGCCTTCTCTTCTCCAAGATGCAGAGCCCCAACTCTCTCAGCCTGTCCTCATAGAGGACATTTCTACAATGCATGCAGAATGACTACACCATTTCTGGTGGCTGTTTTCCTAAGAAAAGAACCTGACCATACTCATGTTTTGGAGTGGGGACTAAAACGTCACCAGGGAGAATGAGCTGTACATCAGGATGTACCTTTGGCCTCAGGCATGGAAATCCACCCTCACTGAGTCGTCCAAATTGTGTCGTTCCAATTGCAGCTTGTGCATGAAGAGAGCTGTGCTGGAGCACAGCTGAAACCTCCAAGGGCTTTCTTCACTCTGCTGCCTCCCACAGCAGTTACACCAACTGCCTTGGCCTGCAACAGCCTCCAAAACCTGGGAAAGGCAGGACCATTTTCACTCCAACACAGAGGGCGAGGAGTCAGATGAAGGCATGGAGAGTCCGAAGAAAGACAGAAAAGCTGCCTTTAGTTCAATGGACCTTTGCCCTGAGTACAGCTACAAAAATCACAGTGTGTTTTCCCTTTCCAGAAGCTTTTTGGAGAATAAGTGATTGGTTACATCATTCTCTGTAGTTTCTTGAGTGTGGCAGTCTGCACCTGAGTGCTTATGGCATGGAGTTGGAAACCCCATCCTTATAAAAAACCCTAGAGTGGGAGTCTTGATATTTTCTCTTACATTGTCTCCAGCTGTGAGATGTGCAGCAGAATTCACATCATAATACCTGCAAGCAAACTAGCTGAGAGATTAGTAGAGAGATGGGATTAGTAGTAGAGAGATGGGATTAGTAGTAGAGATGGGAAAAGAAATCCCATGAAAAGGGACATGGAGCTGTAATTGGCTTCAGCAAGGCAACAGTCCCTAATGAACAAGATGGTCCACGGGTAGATTTGGTTCCATGATAGTGTGGTTTGCACTCATACAGCAATCTGGATGGAATGGGGAAATGAGGCACAGAGAGAACATAGCAGAGAGTGTGTTGGTGACAGCACTTGGGGAAGGCCTCCAGACTGTCCAACCCACCTTTCAGAGAAGTTTTTTAGACTGCCTTAGAAAGGAGGAGCCAGCATCAAGGTCCAGAGGACGGCCTGGCTGGTCGAGCACAGTGCTTCACGGATGTATGTGGATACATTGTTGAGACTGGTTGCTGGTCCCTCTAGGAGCCTCTGAGACTCAGGGTTGATAAGCAGACACTTGCAGGATGTAGGTCATTTCACCCTTATGTCTGATATAGGGCAACCTGAAAGTGTGGGATTGTCTTCAAAACACTGTATCAATGACAGAGATTTTCTCTCTTTTAGCAATTCCTGCATCAGTTTTCTTTTAACCCATCAATGTTTGGCATGTCCAAATGTCTAAAGTGTAAGGATTCTATCTGTCAAATACTTCTGGAGTCTCCCCAAATGCTACAATGGAGATGCAGAAGAGCAAGCAAGGGCAGGGGCAAGGAAAATTTCTCCAAGTGAAACAGCTGATTTGAAATGGTGAAGGGGGATGTGGAAGAGCAGGGTGCAGACTAGCCACATACACCAGTTTAATGGGTATGTCTCTGCAGTGCAGATACTCAGGGTGTTGTAGTCATTGCATTTTAAGATCAGAAGAGACTATTTCCATGGCTTAGATCATCTGCTTAGCACTTGCTTCTCAGTTAGCATTTTCTCCAGGTCCAGATTCTGCGCTTAGCCCAGAGGATAACCTATTTTGAAATTGGTTTTAAAGGGACTAGTCCATCATATACAGAGTTTGGGTCACTACGGATCCAGATTATCACCCCCTCTTAAGTTCATCGTCACTCCTACTGTTTTGGTTTCATCTGGAAACATTATTAGCAATCATCTGATTTCTACAAGACTAGTGATGAATGAGTCCCTGAAGACTCAATAAGTGGAAGACCTTTGCAAGACTTTTTCAGGAAAGCACTCATTTAACAGTGAGTCTCTATTTATTTTCCATTATACTTTGAGACATAATATTTCACTGTTTTTTATCCTTTTAATGTGTCTCTTACAGGTTTTCTATGGATGTACCTTCTTGGTTAGGAACTATATGATAAACCAAACATTTCATGGAAATGGAAGCTTATACTTTATGCAGTTACTCTTATCAAACACTCTTGAAAATTACTAAAAATATCACACTGGGAACTCCAGGCCTGTTCTTCACAAATAATAGACTGACACAATTTGTATTAAGTTTCTCACATTCGCTATAGTAAACTCCTATAGTAGTAGTCCTCTATTTCCCTTCAGTCAAAGGTAGGGCAACTGACTCAGTCTTCAACAGGTCATTCCATTTATACCCCTCTCAGAATTAAAGACATATAAATTGAGTATTTCAAGAACTTTATTAACTCCAAAGAGCTCAGAAGAATTAAAACAGTATACCCTATAATAGCAGCATATATTTTTTATATAT
>VWYK01111029.1:3484-13700 GCA_013399775.1 Semnornis frantzii | reverse complement strand
AGCCACAGGCTGCCAGCGTTGGTCCAGCCAGCGTCAGACTCCGACTCGGACCTTGACTTAGACCTGGAGTAGGTCCTTGAGGGACATCTGCAAGAACAGTGACAAGAAAGCACAGTCCCCGCTCTCGACCATCTGATCCTGCCTGCCTGTTGAAGGGACCTGCCTCTGCAGTAATCGTGGGTATGCTGAGCAGCCTGAGCTCTACCCCGTGCTGCCCCATGATTTGCATTTCAAGGCACTGCAGTGAAAGACTGACGACAAGGAGCCAAGGGACCATCTCCAAATTCCTACTCCGCTGCAGTGAGTAGCACAGACATTCCCTAGGCTCCAGGCTGCCTTTATTTGTAAATCTGGCAAAGCTATTTTTTATAGCAAACCTTTCCAAGCTTTCTGATTTTCCTGAATTACTAACTTTCCTGTAATCATCCTTGTGAAAGATTTTCCCGAACGAATTTCCGAACCTGAAACTAACCAATTTTATATAAAGTTGTGGGCGGGGCTTTCTGGAAATAAAATAACTGCATCTTTTATAATTTCCTGCCTTGTGAAATCCCACAACCGAGTCACACATTACTAAATGTTGTTTAACAACAGTGTCAGGAAAGTACAAGCAAAATTGGTCATGCAGTCACAGATATTTTAAAATAATCCAGTAATTTCAGTATCTAATGTTACCAGGCTATGTGCAGATTGGCTTGCTCTTCCTGCTATATTATTTTGAATACGTTTCATGCATGTTCAGTAGTCACCCTTACACTTCTGCTTTGTAGAATAGAGCCCTCATATTCTCTGAGTAAATTTACTGGTAAAAAAAAGCCCTTATTCTAGGTGGCTTTTGCAGAGCGTGAGATTGTATGACTAAGAAAGATGAAGAGAGAGGGGTTATGTAAATAATTAACCTCTGAAAATAACTCTTACTGTTGGAGTGTGCATATCAGTACGACATAATTATCAGATTTTATTCACTGTTGGTTGAAGATCGCCATAGGTAATTTAAATAGTGAGATCGCATTTGCATAGTGTATATCCAGCAGATTCTGTTAAAGCCTCCCTGAGAGAAGGCCAGCGTGTGTCTGTGTATCTACTTGAGATGCACCACTTGTGTTTAATTTCCCCATTTCTACCTTTCTTTCAACCTTTTTTTTTTTTTTTCCTGACAACCTTTTAAAAGATACTACCAATACTTCGAATTGAATTAAATTGGTTCACCTCTGGTCAGGTCAAATCTAATCAGAATTGTAAAACAATCAACTATTTGCTGTTAGTACCTTAGTGTAGTTTCCCAAAACCTTTATCTGTATATTCAATCTATCTGCAGCTGATTTTCTACTAGCTATCCAGGCTGTTTTTTTACAGTTAATAGCTTTTGTATAAGTGGAGATAAAATCTGGTTATATAGCCTTCCAGTATCTGAAGGGGGCCTACAGGAAGGCTGGGGAGGGACTATTGACAAGGTCTTGCAATGACAGGATAAGGGGCAATGGGTTTAAACTGGCAGAGGGGAGATTGAAACTGGATGTTAGGAGGAAGTTGTTTGAGGGTGGTGAGACACTGGCACAGGCTGCCCAGGGAGGTTGTGGCTGCTCCCTGCCTGGAGGTGTTCAACGCCAGGTTGGAGGAGGCCTTGAGTGACCTGTACTAGTGGGAGGTGGCCCTGCCTATGGCAGGAGGTTGGAACTAGATGATCCTTGAGGTCCTTTACAACCTTACCATTCTATGATTCTATGATTCTATATGAGACAGTTCAACGAACCAAATGAGAAAATTTGGAGAAAATCTGAAGACACATTCAGATATAAACAGTTTGAAATTTTCTGAAAAGATTCTGCTTACTCCAACAGTTGAATGTAAAGAGGAGAGGCTAAGAAAACTTTTTCATCAGAGAAATGGGGAGGGATTATTGACAAGGTCTTACAATGACAGGACAAAGGGCAATGGGTTTAAACTGGCAGAGGGGAGATTAAAACTGGATGTTAGGAGGAAGTTCTTTGCAGTGAGGATGGTGAGACACTGGCACAGGCTGCCCAGGGAGGGTGTGGCTGCTCNGGTTGCGCAGGGAGGTTGTGGCTGCTCCCTCCCTGGAGGTGTTCAAGGCCAAGTTGGAGTAGGCCTTGAGTGAGCTGTACTAGTGGGAGGTGTCCCTGCCTATGGCAGGGGGTTGGAACTGGATGATCTTTGAGGTCCCTTCCAACCTTACCATTCTATGATTCTATGATTTTAATTACAGTCAATTTTTTTAAGAAGCACACCCCAATGAATTAAAATTCTTCATACTGAGTTTTAACAAAAAGAAACTGAGTTTGCCTCACAGGCTTTCTTCACATTGTCAGACCCCTGAGTCAGGGAGCCAAGCAGTAACAGTACGTAAGAAATGACCCAACAGTGAAATACTTAGGGTTTTATTGCTTACCAGCATGTATTGGCATCACTCATTTGGTTGAGACACAGTAACATCCATTTACTCATAAAAGCTTCAGTTTTGCTTTATTTAATTAGATTTCAAGCTAACAGTCAAGTTTCACACTGTTTTGAGTTTCATAATGTTTGCTTGTAAGCATTAAAGTGAACGTTTCTTGATTAACTCTGTCAAGGATGAAATTATTAAGTGAGAAGAACTTTACTACTCCTTTTTATTTGTCAAATATCCTGAACATCATCTAAAACACAACACTCTGTCATGTTTGAAAACATAAAAACTACCTTCTTGTGGGGCTGAAGAGACTAAATATCACCTTTTGGTCTGCAGAGAAAGCCCATTCATCTGCCCTGTACAGGCAGCTGATGCTCCATGTAGCTACGTTTTGTTTTTAATTGCCCGTGGATCTTTGTTCTGTTGTAAAACATTAAAAGCATTCCTTTTTGGTCTCTTTAATGTTTAGCCAGGGAAATTAAAGATTTCTACAATTTAAAATAGAGGACAAATTTCCCTTCATTATGCCCTATGTCAAGCTATATTCATCATTTTAGTTCACATCCAGTAGGGTCACAGTGTTTTTTTAGGGTATCCCACTTTTATCTATCTTTCAATATTAGGATGTTCTTTGAGGAGGCCATATATGCAAGAGTCCACACCATTTGTGTTGAAATCCAGGTAAATAGAGGGGACATGATATTTTTCTAATTAAAGGTAACTGAGAAAGTAGATTTTCAATTTCGTTAAAAAAAATACTGCTTGCAAGCCTGTTTCATAGTCTTGACTATAAAATACTATTATCTACATATTTTCAGATATACTTATTCAAAGATGCAAGTTGCTGTTCTCCTCAGACCCCACCTGGAGTCCTGTGTGCAGTTCTGGAGCCCCCAGCACAAGAAGGACATGAAAGTGTTGGAGTGGGTCCAGAGGAGGCCACCAAGATGCTGAGAGGGCTGCAGCAGCTCTGTTTGAGGACAGGCTGAGAGAGTTGGGGTTCTTTAGCCCAGAGAAGAGAAGTTTAAGGTAAAAGTTCCTTATTTCCATTTGACAGGAAACCTTAGAAACCTCCAGGAGACCTTAGAGTAGCCTTCCAGTATCTGAAAGGGGCCTACAGGAAGGCTGGGGAGGGACTATTGACAAAGTCTTGCAATGACAGGATAAGAGGCAATGGGTTTAAACTGGCAGAGGGGAGATTGAAACTGGATGTTAGGAGGAAGTTGTTTGCAGTGAGGGTGGTGAGACACTGGCACAGGTTGCCCAGGGAGGTTGTGGCTGCTTCCTCCCTGGAGGTGTTGAAGGCCAGGTTGGAGGAAGCCTTGAGTGAGCTGTAGTAGTGGGAGGTGTCCCTGTGTATGGCAAGGGTTTGAAAATGGATGATCTTTGAGATCCCTTCCAACCTTACCATTCTATGATTCTATAAGTGCATTTGATTCTGAAGCAACCACATTCGTATGGTCTTTCTACTAATTACTACAAGCATTTTCTTCTTTCAGATTAACCTGAAGATACCTCTCCCCCTTCACTCTTTCCTAATTTTTAGATTCAAGTTTAAAATTTGCGACTAGGGCTGTCTTACCTTGCAGAAGACGCTGAGTCTTCAAACTGATTTCAAATGATACACTCTACTGAGAGCTGGCTGGAGCACAGGGCTCTGTGAAAGTCATATCATCTAATTTGCCTGTATTATTGTCTATAACAACAGACAGTAGGATCCTCTGAATAGTGGGCCGTCTGGTGAGGATTAATTCTCTCAGTATGCAATTGAAATTCTTCTTTCTCTAAATTATCCTTCCTTTTGTTTAGCCCACAGGATTTTTTATATTTGTATTCAACTTGCTGCTGTAATAGAGAAAAGAATGATGCCTGAATAAACAACTAAAGGCCAAAACTATCCACTGTTTTGACTTTATGGACGGCTTTGTACAGTGGAGAAATGAGAGATCTCATTATCCATGGAATATATTCTTGTCACCAATAATAACTATTTAGAATATCACTATGTATAGCTTTCTTTTCCCTGGTATATGTGAATTTGTCAATGTTGAATTTCATCTACCATTTTATTGAACTTTCCCTTAGCAGCAGGAGATTCTCTCCAGCTATTTGATAGTTGCAGATTTTACTATTCTAAATAATTTTATAAAATCTACATATTATGACATTTTATTATTCAAGTGCTTTTCTCAATGATTTAAAAAATGTTGAATTCTATAATAGAAAACCAGTGTGATCTATTAGGCTGTGTCAAATTGTCTATTTAGTCTAATAATTGCCTTTTATTCAATGATGTGCCCATTCTCAGAGATCTTCTCACATGTCTCATGATCTACAAGTGTTTCAGGAATAATTATGGACTTCTTTAAAATTTTGATTCTGATTTCTTTTAAAAGAATCTTTATGTCATTAGAATTCTTGAGAAGATTTTTGTTTTAGCTTCTCTTAGGTATAAATTATGTGTTTGACATTTTGCTTGCCTAAATGACTTCCTGGTTTGACCTGGGACTTTTCTTTGGCCTTTTCTGGTGATCACTGATTTGTGGTTGAAACTGGTCTGGCTTGTCTTCCTGTGCCTTGACTTGCTGTCACCTTCATCTTGCCTTCCCTTTTTTCAGTCTTGGACTAGCTGCCTCTGGTTAAATGTGGGTTTACTTTTTAAGATGTCTTTAAATGTGTCTTCAAATGAGTACATTCACTGAAACTCACAGCAGTTTGACATGAAAAGCTGTAGATATAGAAGCATATTTACAAGATATTCAAGTAATCTGAATTCTGTCATCTCATTTAGCAAACCAAATTTAATATGCTGTGGTAAAGAATTAAAGATCTTCTCTGAATTTTGTTTATTTCTTATATATACCCAGCACTGAATATAGAGCACTTTCTTTATTTCTCACTTGATTTTAACCCCCATTCTTTATTCTCCCTCACCTTCCATCAGTTCTAATTTTACCTTTCTTTATTTTTTTACTATATGATTTTTTTTTCATTAGAAGGCTTTCCCTTTCATTGTTTTTTGATTCCTTCACCCAAACATATGTTTTCTATAGACCCTGAACTCAGAAAAAATTGAGCTTGGAGAGTACTGAGTCATAAAAGAGGGCCATTTGCTCTTGGAAAGTATTTTCTGATGTTGCACAAACAATAATCCCATAAATTATCTTGATTAATTTCTCTTAATATTATTTTGGTTTTACTTGAACAACATCAAACTTCCTCTTTTGGTCCCAGGACATTTGAAGTGAATTTATAGGGTTCCCTAACACATGTACAGACATTCATGGATAAAAGAAACAAAATAGTTAGATAAGAGCAAAACTTATGAGGTTATGCTAATAATACATATGAATTTAGCTAAATTGGCTAATAATACATATGAATTTAGCAAAAAAAAAAAAAAAGCTATTTCATATGATTGNCTTCCTCTTTTGGTCCCAGGACATTTGAAGTGAATTTATAGGGTTCCCTAACACATGTACAGACATTCATGGATAAAAGAAACAAAATAGTTAGATAAGAGCAAAACTTATGAGGTGGTTTTGCTAATAATACATATGAATTTAGCTAAATTGGCTAATAATACATATGAATTTAGCAAAAAAAAAAAAAAAAAGCTATTTCATATGATTGCAAGAACAGTTGGAAAAAGTATTTCTATCTCAAGAACAGTTGGAAAAAGTATTTCTATCTCAAATTATTCCAAAGTTGTTAAAAAGGAGAAAGCTAGGTTAATGATGAAAGAAAGAAGTCACAACCTGTAAGAGGTTCCGTGCAGGATTTGTTTACATACTTAGCCATGTTAAGGATCAAATATTGGAAAATGTCACAAGAGAAAGGAAAAAAAAAGAAAAAGAAGCAAAATCTGTGTGGTGGTTTGAATGTTTTAATGAGAGAAAACAGATAAATGCTAGTAAAAGGAAAATAATGATGAAGTCTGTATGATTCACTGGTTTGCTGAAAGGGATAAAAAGCCAAAACATAAACAATTTGTCCCTCTTTTGCCTTCTTCGCTCCTGAGCATTGGATCTATTCACTTCTCCTTCGCTCCACTCTAATCTTTCCACTGACAGATAGCAAATAAGCTTTGATGATTGTTTGTTTGTCTGGAACAGAAAGAGGCAAGAGAGTTTGAGCCCCTTCTGAGCAGTTTCTTTTTCCAGGAGAGAGTTTGAATTTCTGTATTATTTCCTATTTGTACCTAGAATCATAGACCTCAAAGATTATCTAGTTCCAAACNTCCTGTGCTGGGGGCTCCAGAACTGCACACAGGACTCCAGATGGGGTCTGACAAGAGCAGATACTTGTAAATGAAAAGATATTGTGTATATATGCTTGTAAATTTTCTTTACTGTAAATACAACTTTATCTTACTTCCAAGCTGTCTGAGATGGTCTGGTAAATCTCAATAGTGGGCTGGGGGAGGAGAAAAGTTCCTAACCCACCACAACCTGTAATGAAATGAAAGCAGATATCTTCATTCTGTATGTCAGACTTGCTTTTAGATTCTTTAAGAATCATTCTATGTTGGGGTCTTTATTTAAACAACAAAAATGGGAAAAAAAAAAAAAAAACAACCAAACCCAACAAAAAAACCCCCAACCCTAAATGCCTCCTAGCAACTCAGTAAGGATGCCATTCTTATCCTACTTGCATGGTTTTGAAAAGAGTAGTCCTGGTGGTACAAACCAATCTTAATACAACTGGAGCAATTAGCTAATGATTCCAGTTTGGAAATTCTTGAAGTTCTCTGACCTCACAGTGGATAAAGCAGGAATTATTTTTATTCAAAAAGTATCCAGAATTTAAAAAAATAAGATTTCAATATCAATGCGTTCAGTGCAGTATAAACACAAGGTGAGAGAAAGACAGAAAGCTTGCACACTTAAATGGAAAATAAATATAAAGAGATCACATTAAAGCTTCCCTCAAGCTTTTGTTTTTCTTGAATTGAAGGGGACTTCCAGCTGCATGAGTACCATGAGAGAAGGAAATAATGTACCTTACAGATGAAAGATTTTCACAAGGAAGTAGGAGCCCATAATGAATTTTTGGATTTGTGATTTCTTTGCTTGGAATTTTTCTTCTGAAAAATATTTAATTTTGAAGACAAGTTACAATACCCTCCTAAAACATCTGGTCAAAATAAAAATAAACATGAGTGATCATTCTTATGATGATATTTTCCTAATAGGAAAAAATAAAAGTAATAAAATCCTTATATGCTGACTAGCTGCACTCATAAAAGTAACAATGGAATTCAATAAAGATGGAACAAAAAGTCACTGGTACAGACAGGGCTTGAACAAAGCTCCATTAAGTCCTGCTATAGCAAAATAAAGAGTGAGGCACAAACTGTTCTGGAAACTCTCTGCAAAAGGTTCTTGTTACAGAAACATAGTTTTTGAACAGTTCTCTGTCTTGCAGAACTGCTTTTCTCAGCACTTTGGGGAAAAGTCAAGTAGTTTTCAGAGATACTGTCAGTGATTCTGATACTCTGTGACTAAATAAAGAATATATACCCAAGTGTGTGACGCAGTATCTTTTAGAAATACACTTTTACTTGTGCAGGGATAAAAGCTAAGATGTTTAAATAAATAATAAACCCCATCTAATCTTCTGCATTTCAGCATTTACTATTTTATTTAGACTGTTGTTCAGTAAGGCACAATGGACTGAAAGGTTAATAGTTTAAAGTGTTTCCTTATGTTGTTTTTTGTTTTTTTTTTTTTTTTCAGATTGAATATGCCATGTATGAGTTGGAATTGAAATTAAAAGCTTCGCGATAACACCGTGACAACTGTTCAAAATAAGACCTCTCTTTTTAATCACCACCTATATTTTTTTTTTTTTTCATGTTTTGAAGTGAAGATACTGTTTGGCAAAGAATAGAGTGACTTCTTTTTATTTATCTAAGGCTGGAATGTGATGATATCTAGAGCTCTGAGAAGGAAGTGAAAGAATATTTCAAAAAAGATCAAGTTTAGGATTATTCCTTTTTCACTAATGCATTCCAGAGAGAGGCACAGAGGCATTGACTATTGGATATAATATACCACATAAATATCAAAGTATTATCAAAGAACTTGTAGTAACTGTGACTAAAAAGATGTGACTTAAAGGTTGTGACATAATCTTATTTCCTTTTTTATTTTTCTTGAAAGAAATAACTAAAGAAGCTTATTAAACAATATATGCACAGAGTTTGCACAAGCCTATATGTCAGGCTATGCCTTGATGCATCTATTGCTAAAGGCTTAGAGAAAACAGAAGTGAAAAAAACCCCAAGAAATACAGAACAAGCCATTTTGCACACACTTATGCCAGTGTACTTCAGGAGAGTGAGAAAGTTTTGCTCAAAAAAAAAATCCATTTTATTTTGACTGAAGAATGGCTGTGATGATATTAATAATCTGTTCCAAACTATGATTTTTAATTTATGTACTAACATTAATTTTTATTATTAATATTTTTAAAAATGGGAAAATTCCCTGAGATTTTTTTTTTATTTTTGGTCGATAGGAAATTNAGAAAAGGCAGAAAGGCATTCAGTGCAGTTTCTAAATCACCTCCCATTAAACAGATCATTTTGAAAATGAAACTGGCCAACAGGCACTGACATCATTGTTCTGCCCAATGAATTCAAAGCTTTGTACCTCCTGTGACCAGGCAGGCAGGTTGAGGGGCAGCAGCAGACACCTGACAGGTGGTGCTAAGCTCCCAGCCCTCAAGGCTTTGCTACTCCATTGTTTGCTCAATCTACTACAACTTCTACAACAGCAGCAGGAGAGCAAGGGTAAAACTGGCCTGGCAGGATTTATGCCCTACCAGGACAATGGCTCTTTGTGGTAACTTAGATTTATATGCTAGTAAAAGGGACTAAAACATTGGTTATACCTCTTTATGTCCTTTTCACTTGACTCATTTATCTGGATTTTGGAAGACTGTTGTTCTTTTCTACCTTTAGTTATTCCAATGTGCAAATCTAAAAGGTAGACTTGGAAGGATGGAAGAATGGAAAGCTTCCAACAATGCAAGAAATTAAACATGGACTATTGACTTGGTCGTATGGAAGAGTCTTTCATTTCAGGAATGAGAGAAGGCAGGGAAACTAGTTTTGAGTTATGCAGTCTCTGATTTCACTGGTGGTTGTTCAAAAGCACTAAGCATATTCCAAAGAGCTTAGTCAAGTCACAGGAAAATCTACACATGTAAATTCAAATATCTCTAGTGACCTTCATTGTTTTGCTTCTAATTCCATTCTATCATTTCTAAAGATGTCATGCCTGTGGGCCCTGTTAAATCAAAATATTTGATTAATTTTTTTTTTCTTCCTGTTGTTTCATGACTTTTATTTTGTATTCACCTTGAGTGGATATTTCCACTAAGTTATCCACAGCAACTCTTACATAAGTCTTTTTCTTGAAAGGTTCCACAAGTGCAAAACACATCAATGTAAGCTCATACTTTGCAATGACAGATCATCTAGATGCAACAACTGATATCAAACAGACAGAAAATATGAGTAGTATGATACAAATCTTTAGCAAAGGCCCTGAGGGTCTGGGTTGATGAAAAGCTCAACATGAGGCTGCAGTGTGAGTGCAGCCCAGACAGCAACTGTGTGCTGGGCTGCAGCAAGAGCAGTGTGAGCAGCGGGGCAAGGGAGGGGATTCTGTCCCTTTGCTCTGCTCTTGCCAGACCCCACCTGGAGTCCTGTGTGCAGTTCTGGAACCCCCAGCAAAAGAAGGACATTGAACTGTTGGAGTGGATCCAAAGGAGGCCAGGAAGATGCTCAGAGGGCTG
>VWYK01111013.1:1477-13054 GCA_013399775.1 Semnornis frantzii | reverse complement strand
CTCACAAAGCATGTGTCAAGGGAGAAAAAGAAAACAATTGTTCCCTGAATCTCCAGCCTCTGATGAAAGAAACTTTTAAGAGGCAGAGGTGTTCATTTCGAGATGCCATTTCAAGCAGACTTTCTTCCTTTGTAAAATCTAATATCAATATTGCATTGAGAAGGGCACATGGCTCAGCAAGGCTTTGAAAGAATAAAATTAAATAGTTTATTGTATGTTACAAGTCATCAAGATCTTAAAATAAGAAACACTCGTGTCCTACTGTTTGTATAAGCACATGCACGCACACAACAAACGCCAAAACTGAGATAAAAGCTAAGCTGATGGTTTCAAAAATACAGCATAAACAATGCCAAAGTGTCGTTCTAAGTACAATGATAATAAACTCACTTATTAGAGGAACAGAATGAACTTCCTTCAAAACATGGCATTTCAAAACAAAAATACCTATATGCTCAAGATACAACTATTACTCTAATACAATACAACAAGAAAACTGAGTTCTCGTGGGTTTCACACATGCAAGAAGAATGAGTGTGTTTTGCAGAGTAGAATAAAAGTGCAAAATAGCAAAAACGTTACAAGAATTGCAAATTATCTGCCTTTCCATAAACAAGGTAAAAAGCCAAGGCTACTTAAGATATTTTCTGTAATGTAAGAATGTTTTATATTACTATTTGACAGAAGCGGAAGAAAAAGAAGGAGAAGCCAAATTGGCTACAGTCCCTCCAGATCTCATGGCTTCTTATGAGACAGCTCTCAGCTTACCTTCCCAGAATGAAAGCCATTGTTCTGTTGCCAATGTTTGTTTACTTGAAATAACAATAAATATAATACTAAATAATGCTTTCCTCTCTCATGCATCCCTGTGGTTCAGTTAGAAACTCAGAAATGGAATAGGAATATTATATTTCTGCTCACTTTGTCTATTATTGCAATATGCTCCTTCTCAGGAGACAAGAGTCCAGGAGTAACTTTAGGAGAGACTGTTTTCTGATGACAAGAAGCCAAGATTGCTACAAACTCAAACTAGCTTTGGGTTATCTCTAAACCAGAGAATACACAAGAACTTAGAAACTCTTAGAACCCTGGTGCACATCCTCGCTCTGCAACGCAGATTCAGATGTGCATCTGCACACTCCCCATGTCCCTCCTTTACCCTGGTATACAGAAAGGTACCTAAGTAAGTGATCTGGTCCACAGTGTAGGTAGAAAATGACGTATTATAATACTTGTACACCCACTTTAGACATAGCCATGCAGGCCAGAGGACCAGACTCAACTGTCTCATGCATCTCAACTACATGTTGACTGCTATGATGCATCCACCTGCAAGAAATTGTGCTGATGGCTATTATCAGTATTGCAGGAAGTCATATACTCATCAGTCCCTGCAGATCTGCACTCACATAGGACTATAAGGCAGTCTGAAATCCCATGGAGGTGTCATTTGTGTGAAAACTCTGTAATTTATTGCTACTGGACTGCTGTAAATCTTCCGACATTTGAAAATCACATATTGACCTGAACTATAGACATGGATGGTTGTTGTGGGTATTTCCGCCTACAGGAAAAACAAAATATTATTCCTAATTAGATGGCGACGCAGGCCTACGAACTTCTGGGAGTCTTCTCTGAAAACAATATAAGCTCTGTTTCTGGAACTAACAAAGACATAAAGACAGTCCAGGAATCTGTACGGACAAATGAAAAACATAAAAACAGGTGCTGATATTCCTCTCCTTACCCAGCCATCATTCAGTTTGTATCTTAGAGTTCAGATCTGTTCAACCAGGTAAGTAAAAAAATGAGGTTCCAAAAGGTGACTGATCCATGCAGTCACTTTTTGGAAAATAACCTTAAATTTAGAGTTGCTTTTGTTAGAGAGAACTTTAATTTGTTATCACATCATTACTAATGTTCATCTTACGGCAGATTTACCACTATGGCTAAGGAAACTGTCCCCGATATTGATATCACCTAGCAAACTGCATATATGCAGTGTGACGCCATCACAAATGTGAACACCTTACCCATAATCACCACAGTTTTCATGAAAAATGGTAAAATATGCTCTGTCCCAATGGCCTCTGGTTATTTATGAAAATATCAATCTTTCTTTTCCATTCTTCCAACCACAAATAAAAACAAAGTCTTTATCTGACATGTAGAAATGAATGGTAGTTCTCAGTCATCACACGCTGGCAAGGCAGGTTAAAAAAAAGTTGTGGATTTTCTTGGTCTTCCTACACAGCCTGGGTTTGGTTTTCCTTATAATTACGTAGATACTATCCATGAATCTTTGAGAACAGTTACACAGTCTGCGAGCTATAAGCAAAATATCTATAGGAGTAAAGTATGATTTAGTGCTGTGGTATCTCTTGCTGTAATAACATTGTTTTGATGTTGTTGCTTAAATAAGGAAGTAAAGAAATAGTAGAAATAAGACTGCCCCGTTTAAAGTTTAGTCTTGT
Source organism: Semnornis frantzii (assembly GCA_013399775.1). NCBI lineage: Eukaryota > Metazoa > Chordata > Aves > Piciformes > Ramphastidae > Semnornis > Semnornis frantzii. The sequence continues at coordinate 10,580 of VWYK01111013.1, read as the reverse complement.
GGGAAGATGTAAAAAGCATGTGTGCATGAGTTTGTGTGTCGTTTCCTTCCTACAGGTGTCTGGATGTTAATCGCCCATTTTATGTGGTCTAGTAATCACATGGGCTAGCTGTCTCTCTAAGAACACTCTTAGAAGAGCACAGGCAGCAGGAAAAAAATTACATGGCGCCACTATCTACAGTCCTCTATGAACAATGCTATCTAGCTATGCCTACCAAAATGTTCAGGTTTAATTCAGTCAGAAAGCTTAAAGTCTCCAAAGTCATTATCGTTTCAGCAGCAAAAGGTGGAGATTCCACCAAGACTGGTTTTTGTGGTCATGGTTCTTAAAGATTCACACTACTACAAAGTACAGAACTGAACATTATACACTCTGGATGGGTGAAAGAGGAAACAGAGGGACTTCAGACATCTCTCAGCTAACAGTGAAGACAAATACATCTCCATGAGTCTATGACATTTCACTTTCAAGGAGTTTGCCCAGGTGCCCTGGACAGATTTTTCTTCGCTTCTATGAGGCAGGCAACCACTCATTGAATGACAGTTATATTCAACAGTGATTTATGCACATCTGTTAAAAGGCTTTGGTATCATTTGAGTGATGTATCATTTAAACATACTATAGCAGTTACTAATATTTTGTATTTGGACATATTAAGTTTTAGTATCATTTTTTGTTTGCTTCCATGCTAATAGAACTTTTTTAAGTATTGCAGAAAGAATATGTAATCTCTTGCATTCTGATCAGACAAATTCTGACTTGTGAAACTGAAATTGGAATTAAATTGCAGTGTTAAGCTGTTAACTAGGATAGTGTATATATATATTACCTGACAGTTGAAGAGTGCTTCAAATGATGTTCTTAAGAAGTAAAAGACAAAATTCACTTTACTGTTTCTCTCTTACACTTTCAAATGACAGATACTATAAAGTTCATTGGGAGCAAACTTATTCTTTTAAGGTTTTCAAGTGGCAGCTCCTAATCTACAAATCATTTGAAGAAAAAAAAAAAAAACGGACAAGAAGGTAAAACTTTTTCTGAAGAATTTCAGGTATGAACAGCTCAGCCATCCCCCACTGCCATTTCCCCTTGACCTGTCCCTATACCCTCTTATTCAAAAAGTAATGAAGAGGGAAAGAGAGAAAAGGAGAGGGGGAGAGAGAGGGAGAGAGGAAGAGAAAGGGGGAGAGAGAGGGAAAGAGGGAGAGAAAGAGAGAGAAAGAAAGAGAGCGAGAGAAAGAGAGAAAGCGAAAGAGAGAAAGCGAAAAAGAGAAAGAAAGAAAGAAAGAAAGAAAGAAAGAAAGAAAGAAAGAAAGAAAGAAAGAAAGAAAGAAAGAAAGAAAGAAAGAAAGAAAGAAAGAAAGAAAGAAAGAAAGAAAGAAAGAAAGAAAGAAAGAAAGAAAGAAAGAAAGAAAGAAAGAAAGAAAGAAAGAAAGAAAGAAAGAAATACTGCAACAACAACAAAAAAAGAGTATTTCACTTTGGTTGCAACTGCCTGTAACTTTAGCATAGTAAACTCTAAGGGGCACGGCCCTCACCAAAACACTTTAAAACAGCTTGAAAGGGGTACTCACTGCCCGTTATATTTACTCAAGTACTTGTTTAAAAACACATTTAAGGAAAATGTTTTTATTTCTACAGATTGCTTTAATCATAACTTTGCAAACACTGCAAGCTCTACAAGAAGACGAACTAAGCTATTAGCTGCAAACCTCAGATCTGGGCTACAGAAGTGGTTATGGTTTATTTAGCAAGTCTAATGAATTGGCTGACCCATCTCTACGCAGAGTTCCATGTTAGGTATCACAGAGCCTGAAACAGCGAAACAGGCTTGTTTTGCGTTGCCTTATAATTAAAGATAAAGTAAAATTGGTCAATCTAAGCCGGTCCAAAAGTGAACCTCACTGCAGCATCATTCCTTTTAGAGAAAATAAAAGCATTAATATTGGCCCGAGCTCTGCGGAGACCGGCAGAAAACTCACACTTCTCTGCCACCGGCCGTGCTCTGCCCTGCAGAAAGGCGAAGGGGCGGTAGCGTCGGCTGCTCACCCCGCCGCGCCCGCGTTACTGGACACGCTGCGGTGGAGCTGCCCTCCTCAACTTGGGCTCCATCCGTCACCCAAAGCTCAGCTGCCCTTTTTCCGGTAGCCGAGCCGGGGGGAGCGCATCAGCTCAGGTGCGCTCCGGAGAAACGATCCGCCGGGCGCATAGCGCCCAAAGGCAGGGCGGCCTTACCGTGAGGGCGGAGAGCTTCTGGGCTGGCACGGCAGGGAGCAGCTCCGGCAGCAGCAGCAGCAACGGCACCCACATCCTGAGGCAGCGGAGGCGGCGGCGGACACACTGCAGCTTCAGGAAACGGAGGAGGGAGACTTTCCTTGGGATGTCGCTCCCCGCTTCGACGCCTGTTTTGGCTCCTTTTCAACTGCTCCCACTGGGAGGTCCCAGCGTAGGCCCTCAAGTTTCTTTTTCTCCACCCCTTTAAATTTGGGGACAGGAGTATAGCAGAGAAGTGGCAGTTTCTCCCTCTCTCTGTGTCCCGCCCTCTATCGTGGAGAGTCAGTCCCGGCTCGGAGATGCTCCACAGCCCGTCCTCTCCTGGAGCCCTCCTGCTCCACAGGCAATGCCGTGGGGGATCCACTGGACCTTGCGACCTCCCCGGGGCGCTGCTCCTCCCTCCACCTCGGACGGGCTATTGCCTAGCCCTGAGGGTCTCTCTCTTTCCTCCCCAGACTTGATTTCCCCGTGGCGGGGGAAGCGGGAGGGAAAGACTGAGACTGGAAGCGAGGACCTTTCACACCCCTCCTCCGGTGTCCACTGACAGCGGGGGGCCGCGGGAAAGGCACTGCCGCGGCTGCGGAGACTGGCGGTGTGCGACCTCACCGAGCCGCTCTTCCCCTTTTCCTCTTATCCTCCCCCCCGTCCCCAGGCCGGCCTCCGCTTTCTCCTCCCAGACCCACAGAGCCTCGCTGATTAACCCTCCCCGGTTCTCCCGAGAGGACGCCGGCTTGCTTACCCGTAGGGCTCATTCCACCGGCACCCCGCTTCCCCCTGCCTTCTGATGAATCAGCATGTACAAATACCGGAAGGTCCTGGTATGGGGAGTGCGACGCGCCCCAACCCTGCGGGCCGGTACACCCCAATCCCCTGCTGGTGCGCCCCGACCGTGGCCCCGTCGCCCGCCCGGTGCGCCGCTCCGCCCGCCGCGCACCACACGGGGCGGGGAGCAAGGGCCGAGGCAGTCAGAATTCTGTCGGGGGCGAAAGCAGGGCAGCAGTGGGGCGGAGGGCCGCGATCGAGGGTCAGTGGGAGCTTTCAGACCCTCTGGCAAGGCGGGGATTCGGGACTGCTTCCCCGGGAGATGCAGGTCTCTCCGAGGCTGCCGCAGCCCGTGCAGTAAATGCCAGGTGAAACCTTCCTTGTGGCAGTTCGCGCTTTTCTATCTTTTAGGAGCCAGGTAGAGGTATTTCGCTGTTTCCTTACTATGAACCACCCGAAGATCTCCTCCCTGCGGCTGCTCGAAAGAAACTTTTATTGCAGTTTTGTCGATGGAGGAGTTCTCTGCTCCTCCTCTCAGACCTGCTGCCAGCCTGCAGAGATTCCCCACGGGTGCTAGCAGGGAGTCTGAAGCTCTCAGGGCTTGCTGTATTCCTAGGGTGTATATATCTGTGGGAGAGAAATTGGACGTGAAAGGATTTTAGGGAGGCTGCACGCTCCCGGCATGCAAGTGACTTTTTTCCCCAAACGTGCGGATCTGACCTTGCAGACTCATCACACCCTGGTAGTGAAGCACGGCCTCAGACAGGGCTCAGGATGGAGGACCGTGGAGCATGCGTGCGGCATGCACGGTGAACCAAGGTTGAGAGAAATAGATAGAGCTGAATGCCCTATTTGAGACATCTACTGCTGACTTTTCCAGATCCCACGATGTTCAAGGCAGGCAGCCAACAATGTCGCAGCTTCTCCAGGTCTCGACTGAGCCCCCAGAGTCACAAGAATTTGGAAAGCTCTCTTTTCCAAAAGTGTTTTTTTTAAACAATTATGATACAACATATGTGCATGCATGTATGAGTGGCCTGTAGTATCTTTTGGTGTTTTTTTTAAATGGGGCGAGGGGGATAATGCCAAAGCTATCATATGGCATTGTCCAGATCAAAACACATTTGGGACCCTTTTCTGCACCATGAAGATCTACATCAGTCTCAGACTAACACCATCTCACACAGAGATAGCAGACTGCTCTTCCCTGCAGTAGACAGCACAGGACATTTAGCCTGGGTGGGTTTCACAGCCCTTTCCACTGAAGGGGGAGATAGTGCAACTCGGCAGCATTGATGTCTGTCAGAGCCTGAAGGAGCTTTGTTCTTGTGGTGGTGACTCCAGCCTCTTTCATACCTCAGTTACTTCCTGTGTGTGTCCCCCACCATTTCCCTCTCATCAAACCTCTCATTCCCATTGCTTTATCAATGCAGACAGTTTCCCCTCTCCTGAATCATCTTCCCAGTTCCTCTTCCGTCTCCACCAACCTGTCTACCGATTCAAGTCCAGGTCCACTTCATCACAATGCAGCCCTTCAGCCTTCCACGTCTACTTTCCCTACTGTCATCCTCTTGGTAGCTTTCTGTCCCCGCGGTTCCTTTGCCTACATCTCAGCACCCTCTTGTGCACTGCTGCCTGCAACTGGACAAAGGTGATTCGTGGTGGACAGTCCTTTTGCTTGCAGTTAATCTGTCAGAATAAACCTACACAACAGTTTGGATTTTACATTGCAGGAAAAATTCCATGCTCAGCACAGATGAGAAATTCACCTAATAAAAAACAAGATGCAGGTTTTTAAGTGTTTATAACTTAGTCCAATTTGAGTGGATTTCCACAGAGCTTGGCAATAACTAAAAAGACAGAACTCTGGGGGGAAAGGAAAAGAAAAAAAAAAAAAGAAGTCCAGAAACCAGTGGCATTTAAAATAAAGCTGCCTTGTTGAAATATGCACTGTTCTTTTGTCTGCCATCATTTACCCAGCTTTTTTTCTCAAGAGTCTTGACTACACTGCTTAATACTTCTTTTTCTTTGCCCCACATCACAGAAGACAATTTGGCCTAACATAAATGTTTTTAAGGAAAATGTGAGACCAAGTGATAAAAACTGGCAAGGTTTAGACAACTGAAAACAATGTATTATAATGTAAAAGACAGAATGATCTTAAGGCAGAGCTTTCAGCCACCACCACTGTGGCAAGAAGCCTACCTGCCTCTAAGAATTTCCAGTCTGGTTAGATAAGGGATATAAAAAGGGAAAGAAGCTGGGAAAGAACTGTGAGCAAAAGTGCATTATCTCTCTGTCGTAGACTTGTTCAGGTTGTTCTAAAATCCTGTGGAAGGTTGGCCATGCTGCATTAATTTTAATAGGATTGTTCTATAAGGATCTTGGAAATCCTGTGAGAAAGGAAGAATTATCTGGCTCTTAACTATCAAGGTTACAGCAAGCAAATCCTGTTAGGTTCCAGTGCACTAGATCCAAGATGTGTTAACTGGTTAGAGTATCAAAGCATTTAGAAGTCTGCTTCTTGTAGCAGAATCAAGTCTTGTTTGTCAAGGGATAATGCAATTTTTAGAAAGACACTCTTTTCCTCTTACGGATTCCTGGCACTCTCCTTCAAAGAATTACTGAGCAGACCCCACTTTCTTACCTGTTTTCAAGTTTGTTATTGTCCAGTCAGTGCATGCATTCTGCAGCCTTGCTTGAGGTATACCAAACTCTTAATTAATGTTTGGAAAAATGTTGGGAAATAATATTATAGAACAGGCAGACTGTTCTTGTAATACTTAGAGAACATGCAAGCACTTACAGATATGCAAACAAGTACAGAACAGTTATTTCTGCGCTGAGCAGATAGAGCCTACACTTCTCTCTCCTATGTTTCTACATTACTTAGCATCATAAAGTCCTGGTCAGACTGATTTGGCCTGTAGCAAGTAATAAAAAAAATAAGTAATTGTTTTATTTTTTCTATTTGAAAAGAATAAACACTTAGCTTTTTAGAAACAAAGATGCCAAATCAAAACCAATTTACATCATTCTCCCATGACTTTAGTATGACTATGAAAAGCTCACAAATGCTGACCTGAGACTCCAAACCTGTCTTCACAGGTTTTCATACTTGATATGGGTGATATCACATCTATACCATATGTTTAAAGCAATAATAAAACCCTCTGCTGACTTACTTACTGGTGTTTGCTGTGAGTAGTAGGGAAGATGGAGTCCAAGAGACAAGTCAGATTTTGTGGGACTTCTTAAGCAAAAATTAAAAATTATTCATTTACTCGCTTTTTTGAGTAGAATATGGTTTTTTGTAAACTTTTTCAACACACAGGTTTTCAGCACAATTATGAGCAAGCAGCTGATGACTGAGCTGTGCTCTGTGCCTAGTGGAATGTAGGGTGGATTTTTTTTTTTTTAAGTATTTACGGGAACCAGAGGCTAAGATTCTGTTTTCGGAGAGCTACAAAGGTTAGCCAAACACTCATCCCAAAACACCAAGGCCCATGCATTATTAGATCATTAAAAATAAAGTCATCAAACTAACCTTTTAGAAAGGGGACAGAATGTGTAAGTCACGTCACAGTTGTGGAGGAACAGACTTCTGTATGGTTAGCTGTCCTTGGGAAAAACAGATAACTTTGAAAAGTGTTGTCCTTCAATTAGATCTTCCAGTTTCAGCATGTCGCATTTTTCTTGATTAGAGCTTACTGTGTGGAGTTTTATCACACTTTAGTGAGCAGCCAGTATGAGAGAGAGGACTTAACTCTTCAGGGTAACAACAACAAAAAAAACAAACAAACAAAAAAAAAAAAGCCCTCCTGCTCTGTGTCTTGTGGGGTGAGACCAGTGCTAGTACCTTTCCATCTCACAGAAACATAGTTCACAGCTCTGCTCTCCTCCATCACCCAACACCAGTATACTCTTTAAGTTTCTTAGAAGCCTGCTTGCCGTAATACATTGAGATGGTTGAGATGTATTGCTGCTGACTGACTTACCTTGCACTAAATCACCCTCCAGGATCACCACAGCTCTGTGGCCAGAAGTGTTCCTCTTTTGCTGAAGTGTAGAACTAGGGATGGTTCTACACTTGGTTGTGTGATTGGGATCAGGACCAAACACAGAAGAAACATCTGGCTCCTGAGTTGAAAAAATAGCTGGTATGGCAAGAGGAATGTGAGCACAGATAGAAGGAGGTTTAAAAAAAAAAAAAAAACACTTTTTGGAAATTTTCCTGTTTGATCATTTGGAAATCCAGAAATGACCACAGAATTCTGCATGATTCTTGGAGCCTTAGAAATGAACCATGGTGTGGAGAATGTCATCAGGAGAAGCCACATCTGGGGAAGGATACATTCATCCCCAATGCTTATGATGATATTTACACCAATCGTGAGAATCATACAGTAAAACAACTATTACATGAAGTGAAATACTGGATGTAAAATGCTTTTCCAGAGTAACATAGAATGCAGTAGAAAATCATATCATAACACCAGAAGGTGTAAATCATAAGATAGCTTTGACATCCTTGGGCATTTTTATGTATAATATGCTTATATCCTATTATTATTTTTTCCTTTCCTTGACCAAATGTATTTTGCTGTTGTTGCTCGCTTCCTCTGTCTTGCGGAGAAAGTTCTTTATACTTGCAAATCAAAGAAGGAGCAAACAGTTTGAATGTGAAGACACAGAAATTCTTACTGGGAAGATGCTGGGCAGCTATTAAAGATGGGCTACTTCAGCATCCCATATGCACTGCTTCTCAGAATAATAGGAAGAGGCTTGTTTTAAAGTTAAATGAAAATGCTTTCACAGGAAAAGCATGGCATTATAGCTGTGAAAATTTCATCTCATTCTAAACGTGGAATTAAAGGCTAGATAAACTGCATGAATATTTCTTATTTCCAGTTCATGGAACTGACATTTGTATTGTGTACCAGTTTGCTAGTTCAGATTTGTAAACCTATAGTAACTCAAACCCCATTTTGTTCCCATGCCTCTGCAGATACAGGATGTTTGCAAAGCCTTCACTACACCGATCAATCTCAGCCCATATGCCAAAGACTAAAAGAGCTCAGTGCCAAAGCCATGCCAGAGGCACACCATTACCATGAGCAGAGATCAACAGAGGACAGGATCAGGTAAAAGTTGCCTGAGCAGGCCAGGCACACCCCCTTGTCCCTTCCCACCGTGTTCCTGCCTCATAGGTAAATGACTTTGAATTCTCTTTCAGGGCTTAATTCAGGGCTATTACTCTGGAACCTTTCACAGAGATGCCTTTTAAGAAATTAGAAAGTAGAAAGCAATCAGGCATAAAGAAGTTGTTCTCTACCCCTTGTCATATACCTTCCTTCCCCCTCATAATGAGAGGCCCTCAATGACTATCCAAGGAAAGACAGAGAAGATTGTGTGCGCCAGATGAAAAAAACAACTTGTGACTACCCAACAAAAGCCTCCTCTGCACGAGTGAAATAATGGAAATATGAGCAAGAAGGTGCAGAGGACCCTACAACTAAGGGAGAGCAGGAATGGCTTCTCAACAGCCCTGACAGTGATGCAGGTCTGCAGCAGATGCCCTCACTTTTCAAGTGTTTCTGAGGGTAGAAACAGAGGAGCAGGCACTTCTGATGGGAAAGTGGAAATACCAGCATGCTGTGGTCTGTAAAAATTGCTATGCTTGACCTAGCCAAAATCCAATTTGCAATGGGTAGTTGTGGTTTTTAGTCCATTGAGAGTCATCTTTTCTTACCAAGCTCTGTTCAGAAAGAGGAAGAAGTTAAAAAGCACAGTGCAATAAGCTCAGTTAAGCCTTCAAGAAAAAAGAATGCCATCATTTGGGAAAAAAATCTGTTTCCCTTTGTGTTTATGATTTTTGTTGGCTGGTTTTTTTTCAGCTGGTAAAGTACAGGTACATTCTCATAGGTGCTGTGGCAGCAGTGAAAGAGTTGGTAGTGGATGTGGCTACCTCTCTGCTTTTAATCAGTTCTTCCCTTTTGGATTTATTCAATATTTCGGAGGCTGCAATTTTCATGGACTTCACAGCCTTACCAAAAGCCACTGCTTG
>VWYK01111002.1:0-23041 GCA_013399775.1 Semnornis frantzii | reverse complement strand
CACCGCCGCCCTTCCGGTCCCCCGGGGCTGCCGGTGGAAATCCCCGGGGGGGTTTTTTTTTTGTTTGTTTTTTTTTTTTTTTTTTTTTTTTTTTTTTTTTTTTTTTTTTTCAGCCCAGGCGTTGAAACAGAAAGGGGAAAAAAACAAGAGGCTCAGCTCACTCCTTCATTCCGCAACGGCGGCGGCGGCGGCAGCAGCTCCGGCGGGGAGGGGGCGGCGGAGAGAAGGGAGCCCCGGCTGGTGGGGTTTGATGGCTTCCGAGTTTGGCTGCGTCTCACCGCCCCAGCCCCGCTGCTGAGCGGGAGTTACCGGCAGGATCGACCGGAGGAGGAGCTCGCCGGCGGAGAGGTGAGCGCCGCTGCGGGCACAGGGAGGGGAGGCGGGCAGGGCAGGGCACGGCACAGCGGGACGGCCGACCCCAGATCGGCTTCATCTCCTCCATCCCGCTTGCAGGAGGGCGCCTCGCCACCAGGAGGCTTTGGTGGCATTCTGGCCGGCAGCGTTTAGTGACCGGTCCGAGGGTCGCTGCATTGTTCCCGGAGGGCGCCTGTGGCCCGGGGGCTGGAACTGTGCCCTCTGCTGAGCGGCGCCGGCCCGGGCTCGGCGGGCCCCTGGCTTGGCGGGGTCTCGGCAGGCCCCCAGCAGCACGGATCTCTGCTAAACCGAGCTGCCGGCACGCTGCTGTGCTTGCTGTTGGCGCTTGGCGGTGCTGGGAAAAGTTGTTTTCCTCGAGTCCTTCTGTAAAACTGGCAGGTGGTAGTAGCGGCTGTAGCTTCCACCTCGATTCTTCTTGCTGCCAACTGACCAGTAAGTTGGGGAACTAAGCCGTGTAAACCACTGTTAATACGATATAAACAGCCCTCAGTCTTCATCTTCATCTTCTTCCTTGGGGATGAGTGGTAATATGCTTAGTCCTCTACCAAACACTCAGACAAAGACCTAGGCACAACAATCTGTGGGCTCTGAAAGTGTATTAAGCATCTTTATTATAGCATTGTCTTGGCATTTTTATGGGAGAGTTTATAATCGCTGGTTTTCAGATTGACGACAGAAAATTAGAATAACTTTATAGAGCCACTACTGGATCTCAGAATAGTTTTCAGCTTTCCCAAGTCCAGCATCCTACATATTTCGTGTTCAAAAAGGATGCTGTCATAGACAGCTATTTAATCATTGTTTATGTTCTGAGAATTCATAGTCATTGCATGTCAAAAGGTTATTGCAGCACACCGTAAAGCACAGTACAGTGTAAGCTGTCACTTGTAGCTGAGCTTTCTGTTCTTTGAATCTCTAGCTTAGGTGGCTACTGAGTTGTGTTTGTTTCATCACAGTGTTTTTGAAAATAAGGCTTGCTCAGCTTTTACCTTGATTAACTTTTAAGGACCATAATTAGCTTAGTAATTTCGATGTGTGAAGGGGAAAGTTAAATATTGAATAACCTGTTTGCAGTGAGTACTTCTCTAAACTCTGTACTTTTTGTTACTTAAGACTGGAAATAACCATTTCAAGGGTCGATGTTGGTAGTGCGTAATCATGTGTTTAGTCTTCATTGATGTGAAAAAATCCCATTGACTCAACTCAACTCATTCCTTACATGAGTAAGGAATTCATTATTTCAGTCATCTCAGAGCAAAGTATAGCTGTGGTTATTAAGCAGATTAGTAAGGGGTTCTTAAGTTGTCCAAAGATTAAATATAGGTTTACACAAATAACATGTCTGAAACTGTATTGGTAGCGGAATGGATGGGATAATGTATTGTTTCCATTTTAAGGCTGTATGTCGGTGGGGGAATGATAATAATATGGCATCTTTATTAGCTAAAGGAAAGCTTTTCTGCATGTTGCAAAATGTGACAGCCCTGAGCCCTGTTCCTAATGCTCTTACAGGAGCAGAGGAAACACTGGTAATGACATTGACCCGGCGGAGCACAGAGGACTTTACAGCATCTCGTGTTTCACCTGCCTCTGTTTAGGGCTTGACAGAATGTCCGCTGAATCATTCCATCAGTTGATTCTCGGAGAGATTATTAAGGGCAGCTTTTGGCAGCCAGAGTTTGAGATCCTCTCTTACCCGTGGCAGGGTCATTCCCAGAGGTCTGACTGCGTGGTTGGAGAAGGATGTCAATAGCAGTTCCCCGTGAAGAGAAGAGTGCAGTTGGTTCCCGGCAGGGAGAGGCTTGTTGAAGTCCTTCTGTGCAAGAGGAGTCTTCTAGGATGCAAGACCTGGGAGTGCCTTCCTGGTCAGTCTGTAACACTGTAGTCCTACTTCCTCTCTCTGGCCCCTTAGACTCCCATCTCCATGAGAAAACTTTCAAAGAGTTGCATAAACCAATTTTCAGTTGCTTCTTGTCTCCTTGCACTTGGCAAGGCATATATCCAGACCTTGATAGATACTCGTGGCTTGGTATTTGTCCCCAGATTCATGATCACAGTGGTTGGCTCTTCTAATGTGGATGGCTGTATTTTAAATATTAGGCATCCAGATCTGTATTTGTCTTAATAGAAATTTTGCTTTGTTTTTAAACAAAGCAGTCATGTACATGGACAGCATGGAGAGCTTCTTTATGTGAAAATAGGTTGTTGGTGATGTTGCTGTAGAGCATGGGAGCTTTGAGGGATGTGGCTACGTTTGGCTCTAGCTAACCACAAAATTAGCTTGCTACAAATAAGTACTTCAGGGAGTGTAGACAGTTTGAGATTATGGGCTTGGTTTTTTGGTTTTTTTTTTTTTGTTCTTCCTGCTGTAGCCTATGAGGCCAGAGATACTCCAGAGAAGGATAAGGGGCAGCAAAAATTACATGTCCAACTGTGGAAAAATATTGGGGTTTTTGAGCCAAGTGGAAACACTTCTTCATCTGTGTTGACTTACTGCTGAGTAATAGCAGCACTGCAGCCGGCACCCCCACATGCAGCACAAGAACCTCTGTGTAGTAGCTGTGCTGCTCACAAAATATAAGGAGCCTCAACAAAAGTAACTTAAGTCTGCCCTTGAGTACTCACTCTGAAACAGATTTCTCATTTGCCATCTTTGGCCACCGTAAGTATGGGACAGATACTAGCACAGCATGCGATTCTTGGGGATCTTTTTGTACTCTACTAGGCATCACTTCTCAGAATGTACAGGCTGAGGAAATCTGAAATGGTCATTATCTGCTTTTTTTGGCATATCATCAAAACGAGAGCTTGAAACGTGCTGAAGGTTCAGCAAGTTCATCTGGGATTACACTGTGCAATTATCACTTAGTCAGTTTTCCAGGATAATTTTCCCTTCCCTTGATCTTGCCTTCTTTTATCCTTACTTTGATTTAAATGCCTTTTTTTTTTTTTGAATGGTGATGCAATTTCCTTAGTTATGAATGAATTTGCTTTAATATCACAGTAAATGATTGCAGTATATAACTGGAATAAGATGATCAGTACCTGGATCTGAATAATGAAGAAAAGTTGATGGATATCAGCTTTGAAAACCATCTTCTGTATTAAGGCTCAGTGGACTTCATCCACCCAGTGCTCATTTCAGACAAAACTGCAGCCAGAATCCCAGCCCTGAAAGTGCCTTCACAACCTCTGCAAAAGCGATAGCACTATGATGCAAGGATGCTAACACGCTAACGAAAGGGTCCTTTCTAATTTCAGATGTCTTCTCGAAACATGGGTGGCCAACACATCCTTCCTCAAGCTTTGTATCAGAGCAATATGCTGAAAGCCATGAAAATTAGAGAGAGGACACCTGAAGATCTGGTCAGACCGCCCAGTGGAATAATTCACCACTTCAGGACTATGCACAGATACACTATAGAAATGTTCAGAATGTGCCAGTTTTGCCCTCAGTTTCGGGAAACACTTCAGAAGGCCCTGACTGACCAAGCCACCCAGACATCACTGGAGCACCAGAAAAAACTCAACTGGTGCATGGAAGTACGGAGATTGGTCCCTTTGAAGACTAATGGTAAGTTATGGCAATTTTTTGCACTCGTATTAAAATAGGTAATACAGATGTAGCACTTTTATTAATAGCATCTGAGTTCACGTTACTGAAACAGAAGCACATGGCTTAAAAAAACAAAGGTGGTGCCTTTTAATCTTAGTTTTGTAAACTACTATTCTTTCCACATGATGTACTGAGGCTGTAGCAGACCCCTGCCCGTATCACAGTGTGATGAATAACCTGAAAATTTCACAGATGTGTTCATGAATCAGTAGCCTGTGGCACATCAGGGTAAAGTACCAGGCAGGAAACTTGACTTGCATCCCATTACTCTTCTGTGAATCCAGCTCTGCTGCGTGTCGGCTTCCTCGTTGGAAGTACAGAGCAGGCATTAATGCCAGGCAAGAGGAGACTTCAGGTGCTCTGAGTGTTGGGAATAAATTCCTGTGTGTATATATAGCAGAAGTAAATACCCTGCCATAAGCCCTGCTGCTGTAGCTGGCAGGCAAGGGTCACTTGCTGATCCAGCTCTAACAGCAGTGCTGGCAGGAGCAACCTGGATGTGGAGCCTCTGGGAACCTGACCTTGCTGGCCTGGAATAAGTGCCCCACACTTGGCAGGCTCTTGCCTTCCCTCAGGGCTCACCAGTAACTCCTTTGTGGGTGAGTGACAGCTCCCTTTCTGCAGCACAAAGTTTGCAGCAGCCTTTTCTTTCAAGGGTCAGTGCTGGGTTTAGGACTTGGCTTTTGGGCTGCTTTGTCTGTATTGCATCAGGTGCTGTAAATTAAAAAGCACAGCAGCAGTGCAAAGATTTCCTGAACAGGTTATGTGTCCACAGCATAGAGCAGGAAATTTTTGCACATGACTGTAAGAGTGGCTGGCCATTTCATGCTCAGTGGAGGAAAGGTTTGCTAATGGCTATGACTTATGGTCATGCAGCAGCAAACTTGGACTCAGGCTTCCCTACACTACAGATTGCTCCAAACCAGGAAGGCAGACTGGGACAGCGAGGACTCTAAGAGCATGGAAAATACATATTGAGGCACTGGCACAGGTTGCCCAAAGAGGTTGTGGCTGCTCCCTCCCTGGAGGTGTTCTAGGCCAGGTTGGACGAGGCCTTGAGTGACCTGTACTAGTGGAAGGTGTCCCTGCCTATGGCAGGGGGTTGGAACTGGGTGATCTTTGAGGTGCCTTCCAACCTTACCATTCTATGATTCTATGATATTCTTTGCTCAAGGAACTGGTGTCAGTGGTTACAGAAACACTGAGCATGATGGACCTGCAGCCTCGTTGAAGTTCTTATGTTGTGTTCAGTGGATGCTTCTTTTCATATGTGTCTTTATCTTCCTAGTCCATGTTTTTCCCATCACAAGCCCTACTGCTTTTCTCAGTCTGATTGTACACAGCTGTGTTGTGCAAAAGCCATAAAAATAGAACCACTGAACCAGCCGAGAAGAGCCTGAGCCTAATGTGCATCTCTGTAATTGTCATAGAGGTGCTGACCTTCTGGTGGGTTTTTGTGGACTGCCTCCAAGCTGGTGTAAAATCCTGAAGACTAATTAGGCTGTGCATGTTGATTGTGTAATCTTGAATCCTGTGAAGGACTGGAGATGAAGGCAGGGCAGGCAGTGCTTTGCTCTTACTAGGAAGGCAACATCACTCCAAGTGCTGCGTTTTCAAAACTTCACCCCAAGAGATGCACTCTAACAGATTTACTAAGAAAATGGACAGTGTGTGTAATATTTACCCCAGGACAAAAAGCAACGATTTTGGAATCCATGTCCTGTGTGTATGAATCTTGCAGGGATTAACGTTACCTGGACAGGCTTTTGTTGCTGATAGTTCTGTGCTCAATAACTGTAACTTCTTCGTTGTAGCCTGACTGGCAGCCAGTGTTACAAAGAGGAGCAATCTGTGGACTGGCAACTTGGATCCCATCTATGAGCAGGTGTTATCAACATACAAGATGTTGACACATTAGAACAGATAGAGGAAAAGCCAAATAAGGGATCAGTTTGTGGTCCTCAAGTACCCTACACAGCCAGTGAACTCGGCTTCAGTTCAGTGCTTCAGGGTCATTAAGTGCAGGAGTAGGAGTGGCTTCAGCAACCTGTGGTTTATGCATAGTTGCAGCAAGGGACTTTTGCAGGAGAGAGAATGCAGACGACTGAAGGAGAGGATCTTTGAAAGAAGGGGCAGAAGCCTGAAGAAGCTCTGTATTATCCCTGAAAATAACGTGTAGGTTGTTTTGTGTTTTTTTATGAGGCATAGGAAGTTCCATATAAATGCGAGGATGAATTTTTTTCACTGTGAGGGTAACAGAACCCTGGAACAGGCTGCCCAGGGGGGTTGTGGAGTCTCCCTCTCTGGAGATACTCAGGACCCACCTGGATGTGTTCATGTGTGATCTGGTCTAGATGATCCTGCTCTGGCAGGATCTTCTGAGGTCCCTTCCAGCCCCAGACATTCTGTGATTCTCTCCCATATGGCATGAATATTTTTAAAGGCATTTAGCTGCTTAGAATATTTTTTAAAGCATTTAGTTGCTTAACTGATAGATGTAGGAGGAATATATTTGTTCTTTCAGTCAACAGAACCTTCTTCAGAAGGTTCTGGGAATTTTTTATTATGGAGGTTGTAATAGTTAAAAACAGAGGAACTATCTTCTGTGGGATCTTTCAATGTGTATTTCACCTAATATGTATATGAGTTTGTGGAATGGTTTGTTTTGTTTTGTTTTTTAATTAAAAAAAGTAATTTTGAGTCTTTCCAGGCAGGCAAATGGAGAATATAAGGAAAGCAGTAGGAGGTATAAAAATTGAAAGTGGGTTTTTTGTTGTTGTTGTTGTTGTCGGTTGGTTGGTTTTGTGGTTGTTGGTTATGTTTTTTGTGTTTTTTTAATTAAAATTCCAGCACCTATTGGCTGTGGAGATTTCAGTTGTATAATGAATCGGCATTCATTCCAGCTCAACCCAGCCACACCCCCTGGGAAAGTCCAAGGGAGGCTCACTGCTCAGCCCCACAGCCGCAGAACAAAAAGTACAACTGTTGCTCAATTGCTAGTCAAACGTGTAGGGGAATTCCAAGTGCTGTGTAAGGAATTTTGGGCAGCACTTCTCAATAAAGAACTGAAAATGAGCGCTCGGGGTGGGGGGGAGGCAAATCTTATCTTTATTCTAGATTTTGCAAAGCAAAAATTTTAATGGGATTAATATGTCATCTTTCATGCTCAGAAGGAAATGCACTCACTTTTTCCGTCTTTTGTTTTTCCGTCTTTTGTTTTTCCGTTTTTTATTTATTTTTCCATCTTTTATTTTTCTGTCTTATAGTCTGTCTCATGTCACTCCCTGAATTTTTAGCTTAAGTAAGCAGCCCGCAGACCTTCAAGTGTGCTTTGCAAGACAGCATTCAGAAACCTGAAGGCAGTTACAGGAATTTAATGTGCACTGAGACCAAAACAATTTATAAAGTGTTAAGTAGACTTCAAATATCTTTTTCAGTATCTAGGGTCTGTTGTAGGCTTTTCATTTAAAACGTTTCCCAGGTGGTCACAGATGGTGTAATTGAGTTGATAATGCATGTAGCAAACTGTGGTGAAGCTTTTCATCTGGGTTCTTTGGGTGGGGTTTTCTTCCACATGAGAAAAAATGTAGTAGATTTACCATGGCGGATACCCTCTGTTCCAAGGAAATCGCTGTGGCTTCTTAGCAGTGAGTGAATCTGTTAACCACCGTTCTAAACACTGGAATGTATCTGAGAATGTGACAGTAATGATTCTTGATGGCTCCCTTTCAGAAGAGACATTCCCTTTCGAAGAAGGTAGCTAGAGACACAATTTGAAACCCAGCCACAGGCATATTTTGTCACACTATTTAATTTAGTTAACTCTTCTAATTCTCAGTTTCTTCCCTTCTGAATGTTCAGAACATCACATTCCTTCCTACCTGCAAAGAAGACTTTTTCAGTGCAAAGATGGTGTCTTAAATGAAAACCAAACAACTGTGGTTTTCATTTATTTAGTTTTATTTAGAGGATTATTTTTTAAAACACAAAATTAAAATATTTAGCAGTTCAGCATGTTCTCAGTTCTGAAAGCAAAATATGTTCTTATGATTACTTTACATAAATCATCTATTCTTCCTTTTCTGTCTTTTTAAAAAATTATAATTCCTCCATCAAGCAGAGCCATGCACTAAGCCTTTCAACGCGGTGCTTGTCAGGGGGTGTGGGGCTTGGAGTTACTGTAGCATTCTCTTAGTGATTTCTGTTATCTCTGCCCTGTACCATCAAGTGTATATTTGTATAAGGCACTGATGAGGAAATTTCCATGTTCTTTTGTAATTTTAGCATGACTTTTTTTGTATTTAAAAACTGTTTCAGCTCTGTTTCACATTTAGAATTGAGCTCAAAATTTAGTTCATTATGTCAGTGAAAGTTAATTAAAATAGGTAAGGGGCACTGCTGAGTGACAGCTTGACACTAAGCAGTGAAGGGACCAAACCAATATAAAGGAGACTTACTTCCTTTTGGTTGCTGTTCAGAAAGCTCATAGCTGTGGTCTCCTTGTTAAAACCCTAGTGTCTGAGGCCTAGAAGAGATGCACAGGGAATATGCATAGGCATAGCATAATTCTACATCCCATGGGCTTATGGGGTTTTAATTAGCAATTTAAAAATAATGCTCTTCTTTGGTTTGTTTTTCCAGGTGATGGCAATTGCCTTTTGCATGCTGCATCGCAGTACATGTGGGGTATTGAAGATATTGACCTTGTCCTGAGAAGAACATTGTTTAGTGCACTCAGGGAGATTGACACACAGAACTTCAAGCTCCGCTGGCAGCGGGAAGCGATGAAATCACAGGAGTTTGTTGAAACAGGACTGCAGTATGACACCCGGGTAAGGTGGCCTGAGGGAACAGTGCTGGTTTTGGAGCACTCATCAGGGTTGCCTTGCTGTTTTCATTTGGTTTTCGACTTAACAGACTCCACTGTTAGTGGAGAGCAGAAATAGTCTTCCTTTGGAGGAAATGGGAAAATGTGATTATTTTGAGCATTGCTGTGCTGCAGTTGGCTCCTGACCTCTATGTCTTTGAACCATTGCTGATGGATGTTTCTTTCCTCAGAACTGGGAGGAGGAGTGGGAATATCTCATTGAAATGACCTCCCCAGAAACATCTGGTGCTCGAAACAGGCTTCCATATAATGCACTGGAAGAAATCCACATCTTTGTCCTTGCTAACATCCTTAGAAGGCCAATCATTGTCCTTGCAGGTGAGTTTCCTAGCCAGTCATCTCACCACCTTATTCTGTGCTGTGTTAGTACTTATTTCAATAATTATTGTTTGCAGGTAGATGCTTTCAGAACAGAGTGTTTTCAGCAACTGTTCTAAATCATCCAGAATATGCTTTCCCTTGCACATACTGATACATACTTATTTTTCTTTTTTTTTTCCTTATGCAGATAAAGTGGTGAGAAGCTTAGAGTCAGGCTCCAGTTTTGCTCCTCTGAACGTTGGTGGTATTTATTTGCCTCTCCTTTGGCCATCTGAAGAATGCTACAGATACCCAATTGTGCTTGGCTACGACAACATGCATTTTACACCACTAGTGACCCTGAAGGACAGTGGGCCAGGTATTTTTCAAGTACTTTGTTTGGTATTTGTGCAGCTTCATCAAAATCATCATGCTGATAAAGCATTTAAAATACATTCTGGTTTAGATTTCCATTGCTAAAGTTAAAACAAATGGAAAGATTCATTTGGAATGTGTTTTTAAAATGTGAGCTTTGTCTGTAAACCTAAATAGAAACTAAACTATAGATTACCTTTAAGATGCTGTTTGGAAGTAGCATGCAATTGACTTGCAAACTGGAATCAGTCAAAGGGTAGCTCTGCTTCATTGTATTATTTCCTCCTACCCACAACTCATCATAAGAGAAGTTTTGAGTGACATAGTCTCACAGCAGCTTTGCCATTTTTAATGTGTCTTTTCTGAATGGATAGGAGTTCTCTAGGTTCAGGTTATGGCATCATGCCATAGGAAAGTATAACAAAATCATACCCACAATGCTGCCCACACCGAGAAGAAAATTCCTATGGGCACGTTCAAACTCCTGTGGGATGTGAGTAGGTTTGTGCAGATGTGTCTGTGTCTGCCTTCAGTGACAATGTTTAGAAACTGGTTGCTCTAGCTAGCTGTTCTGTCTCTGAATTTCAGCAGTAGTGGTGACATCTCATTGTGTTGCATCTTATGGTTACTTCTGCCTGGTAAAATGTGTATATATGCCAATCTGTCTTGTTTCCTCACAGAAATCCGGGCTGTCCCTCTGGTCACCAGCGAACGGGGCAGATTTGAGAATTTGATTGTGCACTTTCTGACAGATGCAGAAGAGAGGGATAAAGAGCAGCTGCTAAAAGACTATTTGATAGTGATAGAAATTCCAGTGCAAGGCTGGGATCATGGTACAACTCATCTGATTAATGCTGCAAAGTGAGTGTTACTCCTGTTTCCCTAAAGTTATCTTGTTTCTGATGATGTGAAATGCTGGGAAGTGCAGCGTGATCCTTTGGTCTTTCCTTCCTTCCATCATAGCACGTGTTTATCTTCTGAAATATGAAACCTTTGTATTACTGTTGACATGCTTTGAGGTGGTATGAGCTCAGAACAGTCTCATTTAAATACAAAATTGTCTTCAGACTTAGCATACTGAAACCACCGGTTTAGAAAAGTAAACCTGATGGATTAGTTTTGCTGCCTTTTAGATTACACAGGAGAGTGACTGAAAAGTAGTTAAACCCAGAAGCTAGTTAGACCAAAGTCTTGTGCTTTATGTAAGAACATATTGCATAAAGGCATCGTTTTGACTGCCCTAGGGAAAGTACTTGGTGAGACCTTCTTGGCACAGGTGCCTTGACACCCTCAGCTGTTGTGGCGCAGCAGTTGACAGGAAGCTGTGGCTCGTGGAGGAACCAGTGTCTGCATCCATCTATCCCCCTGACAGTTGAGCACTGCTAACATGTGGGAGGCAGCTGGAGGCACCCACTGTCTGCTTGCATTTAAGAGATTCTGGTAGTGGTGTCCAACAGCCCCTTCACAAAGAGACTCCCTGTGTCCTCTGTCTTTGCTTCCATTACCACACAGGGGAGGTGCCTTTATGATGCTGGGTCACCTGGTTTAGCAGTCTTGAAAATTGATGTCCTCCTTCCCAGAGAACATACACATATGTAAAGAGTAGCCATTGAGCTTCGCTAGTCCCGCTGCATGGATGTGTTCTGGAGTAGTACCAGTAATGGTAGCTGTTCATCCTACCAGCTGTGGCATGGTGAAGCTCCAGTGTGGGGTTTCCCCTAGAGCTGAGGGCAGATTAGGGATGGTGTAATGAATGCTACACATACTGCACAGAAACACTGTCGTTTGTTTGAAGAATTCCGCTGGTAGATAAAAGCCAAACAGGGCAAAACCGGGAACAGATTGCATGATAAACTTTATCATGAAATGCTAAGCTCACTGTAGGAAAGGCTTGTTATTACTGGGGGCTGGTGAAGGAGGAGGTCTTCCCCTAACAGCTGCTCAGATGAGCACTGGTCTTCAGAGAATTTGGGGGACTTTTCACTTCTGAGAGATTATCCACATTCTATAAGCAAATAGCTGTCAAACAGAAAACTCTCCCCTAGAATATCCTTTTAATAATATTTCTGTTTAGCATTGTGCCAGACCATTTCTTTAGATGTGAAAGTCTCCATCTGACATCACTGAACACCTGCTTTTAAAACTATTTCCATTTACAGCTACAGTTTAACATCCTGGATATTCTAGCTGAGTAATATGGATACGCATTAAATCTACATTTCCTCCCTGTATTGCTTGTATCTGTCTCCAACTCCACCATCTCATCTGCCCTTTCAAAGCACTGATGCAATCTTCCCTTTTTTGGCTGTCAGGTTAGATGAAGGCAACCTACCCAAGGAAATAAACCTTGTGGAAGATTACTTTCAGCTGGTACAGCATGAGTACAAGAAGTGGCAGGAAAACACTGAACCTGCTAGAAGAGAGACCTGCTCCAGGAACAAACAGGAACTGTCTCTTTCCCAGCTCTCCCTTTTACAGGTGAAATGTGAAACGCCAAATTGTCCTTTCTACATGTCTGTGAACACCCAGCCCTACTGCCATGAGTGCTTTGAGCAAAGGTCCCAGGGAAGCAAAGGAAGAAAGCAGACCTCCAAAACAGCACCTGAGAAACTGAAGGCAGCCGAGTCAGGCTCTTCCCCACAGGATATTTGTGAACCTGGGGGATGGATACCTGAAGGGCCTGTGACAGGGCCTCGCTCTGCACCTCCAACTGCTCCAAGTCTTTTCCTGTACAGCGAGACCACAGCCATGAAATGCAGGACACCAGACTGTCCCTTTACATTGAACGTACAACATAATGGGCTTTGCGAACGTTGCTACAATTCCAGGCAGCTTGGTGGTTGCAACAACATGGATGACCAAAGACATTTGGACTATGCCACGTGCAAAGTGTGCCATCAGAAGGCCAACAGGACTTTCAATGGCACATGCAGCACTTGCTTCAAAAGGTCTACAGAGCACTCCTCAAATGGAAGCCCTGCTTTCCTGCCCACGTGCCACCAGAGATCAACATCTGACCCCTCCCAGATATTGCAGAGCCTTCTGCAGCACTCCTGCCATCAGTCTCCCAACAGGAGGGAGGAGGACCCCCTGCAGCCAGTGCTGCCTCCCGAGGAGAGGAGGGCAGGTAACCTCTGCAGGAAACCTGGCTGCAAATTTTTTGGGACATCACAAAATGAAGGCTTTTGCACGCTATGTTTCTTTGAGTACAGGGAAAACCAAGGTAATTGGAAACAGAGGCGAGCTTTGGCACAGTTTGGCTGCAGATCAGCCTCCTTGAGCGCTAGGTGCTAAAAGGGCAGGGGGCAATGGAACCAATATGGAGCAGAAGTAGCAGTGTCAGGAGAGGTGCTTTTTTGGCTGTTATTATCCTGTAAAGGCACATGTGGGAATAGTGTGGGAAATATGTGAGATCTCATGAAAAATTTCCCACCAGCTTTCAGGGAAGCAAGACTAGCTCAAGATGGTGTGGATTTTCATCCCTCCACCAATGTCATGGTTTGATATGAATTTCCTTCACAGCTAGACAAGTTGTAAGGATCAGTGAGGGAAATGCTATTGTATTGATATTACTGAAAACCAGATAAGGTTAGCAAGGCTTTTATAAAACCTGAGATGCTTTCAAAGGTCTGTATCCGTTCTGGGTGTAACAGGCATAACTCTGGGGAAACTACTTGAGTCGCCTCCATGAGCAGATCAAGTAGAAGTCGACTGTAGATAAGGTGCTCATATTTTGGAGTAATTTAGAAGTGTAATGTTACAATCTGCCTTGAAATCTTTCTTGGTAATGTCATGTGCGTGCATACATGTGTGTTTAAAGGCAGACTTTCAGAAAAGTAGCAGTCTGTGAATAAATCAAAGCATGGAATCTTCCACCTTTCAAGCTGCTGCTTTGTTGAACAGGCAAAGAGCCCTTGGAGGTGTGGAGAGTGCAAGGTCCATGTAAGAGAATTAGTAAGTGTGACAATGCTGTTGCTTTCCACGTAGTTTCAAATGAGGGAACTTCTGTGCCAGCTTGCAATGGCTTGTTTTCCAGCATTGTTCAGAATTAAATCTTTTTCCTTCTGATTGTGGAATATATAAGATCTCTTCATGAGACTAGAAATTGTAAGACACTTTTTCCTACTGATTTCTGTATCTCTGTACTTTCGTTATCCCATGCACCTGAAATGGAAAGGGCCAAAAGGGAAGTGTCAGATGATATGCTGAAGTCAAAGGTGAAATTACTCTTGACTTCAGTTGGATCTAGTTTTCCAGCTGAGGGCAAGTTTTTATCAGATCAACTATTTCAGAAACTTCTAATATGAAAATCAGACTACTTTAGCTTAATGACATGGAGGAAAGCGCATCAGCTGAGAGGTCTCAGGATTATCCAAAACCTATGTTTGAGGCTAGTAGATAGGTTGTTTTTTTTCCTGAACTTTTCCTCTTTAAACTGAGGAGATTCTGTAGTTGGATTGGGTTGTCAGATCCATATGGCAATATCAAACTCCTGTCCTTACTTTGCATTACAGACAGTGCTTTGCTACACCACCAAAGAAGATCTCAGAAGTCCTCAACAGCAGGTCAGGCAGGGAGCTCTGCTGCCACCTTCCGTAACACTGTGTCCTGCCAGCGGCGTGACTGCGGCACCCTGGGCAGCACAATGCTCGAGGGGTACTGCCAGAACTGCTTCATTAAAGCTCAGAACCAGCGATTTCAGGAAGCCAGGAGGACAGAAGAACAACTGGTGAGACAGACAGAAGTAAGTATGAATTTTTCAGCATCCTCGTCTTGTTTAGCACTGCACATTTTTCTCTTCTGGAAATGACTGGGTGCATACCAGAAAATCCTCAGACGACCGCATCCTAAGTAGCACAGAAAGACAAGCATAGAGTATCTCATGATTTTTAGCCACTGCAACTGAGCAGCACTCCCAAAAGTTGTCAAATCACAGAATTATTTCAGTTGGAAAGGACCCTTAAGATCATCAAGTCCAACTGTAAACTTACCACTGCCAAGTCCAGGTTGTTTTGTTCAGGGCTGTCATGGCCACAAGCAGTTTTATGTTGGCTGGGGGTTTGCCAACAGTTTTGGTAGAAGCAATTGGAGCAACAGTTGGCTTGTTTGCTGGCTGGGGAGAGGTTTTCCTTCTTACCCTTAGAGCTAGTCAGGTGGCTGCCAGCTGGTTAGTCCACTTCATGTTGCCATTTTCACTGAGCCCATTGCTGACTTTTTTTTTAATTTGGTTTGGCTCTGCCATTTTATAATTGAGATTCACAAAAATTTTTTTTTTTTCCAAATATATTACAGAATTTATTATTTTCTTTATTAAAGCCCAACTTGTCTCTTGGTATTGTACTGAGAAACCTGTGGCTATTTAGTCTGGAGATGAGAAGACTGAGAGGAGATCTCATCAATATGTACCAATATCCAAAGGGTGGGTGTCACCTGGATGGGGCAAATCTCTTTTTCTGTGGTCCTCAGCAATTAGACAAGGAGCAATGACTACCGACTGGAACACAGAAGGTTTCACCTCAACATGAGGAGAAACTTCTTTATAGTCAGGGTGACAGAGCACTGGAACAGGCTGCCCAGAGTGGTTGTGGAGTCTCCTTCTCTGGAGACTTTCAAAACCCACCTGGATGCATTCCTGTGCAAACTACTCTAGGGGATCCTGCTTGGCAGGCGGGTTGGACTCGATGATCTCTGCAGGTCCCTTCCAACCTCTAAGGTTCTGCAGTTCTGTGGTTCTCAGAAGCAGCATGTGCCTGCAACAACCCCCACTGCTTACCTGTGCAAACTATGAACAGAGTTGAAAGTAAATGAAAAGCCACTTCTGCTGCCAGCACAGCAACTGACAATGTGTTTTAATGTTTTTCAAGAGAACAGGACAGCACAGAGATTTGCATCGAGCTGCATTAAGTAGCCAGAAGAGACAGTGTGCTGTGGCCTCGTGTAGAAACAACCTGGCCGGCAGGAGTGATGACTTGTGCCACGAGTGCCAGAGGCTTCCACCCTTGGGAGCTGCCAGGAACCCAGCTGCAGAGGAACCCCCAAAGCAGCGCTGCCGAGCCCCTGCTTGTGATCACTATGGCAATGCCAAGTGCAGTGGCTACTGCAATGAATGCTACCAGTTCAAACAGATCTATGGGTAGCAGAGGAGAACGGTTGGTCAAGAGCAAGAAGGTGATACCGGCAACTTCCTTCACTGAAATGGTGCTACATCCAAAACACTCAACAGGCCTGGGAGTGGGGGGTGGGGTGGGGAATATAAGCTGTCTGCTCATTTCCTGTTTATTCCCAAGAACAGGAATAAATGTCAACTTCCTCTAAACACTGCAAACAAGGACTGCTGAGAAGGGCAAGTTGCCTTCTGCACAGAGCTGTTGTTCATGGCTAAGCTCCTACAATGTCATATTTAATTCTTGGACTTCCCAGGAGGAAGTGCGAAGCATTTCAGTCCAAAGAACTTCCCAATTCTGCCTCTTTCTCAATAATTTCCCTTCTCCTAGGTGAGGAGCTGCAGCTGTTGGACTGTTGGAGGTGCAGGAGCTCTTTATATCGGTGTACATCAGGCAGAGGCAAGTTTTTCCGGAGAGAGATTTGTAGATTTATAGAATGGTTTAGGTTGGAAGGGACAACCCAGGACAGGCTAATGTGACTGGCAGTTGATGTCTAAAAAACTTGCTTTGGGTTGCCTGTGCCCTTGCTGGTGTTTTCACAGAGCTCACCAAGGCAGTCACTCGGGATACGTAACACTGAGCTGCTCTGTGTTTGCAGAGCTCTCAGCTAACCACAACCAGAAAGAAGACCAGCAGCAGTCTGCTCCTTTAACATGCTTTACCTAACAAGCATTTAGATTCTTTCCCAAAACCTGAGACAGCTGGAAAGACAAGTGATTACAAAAGCAACTTCCATGAGCACATGCACGTGATGGGAAAACTAAATCCTACCATTGCTCACTCCTATGGAAGGAATTGCCTCCAACACACAACAACAGAAAAAAACCCCAAAGCAAAACCAAAGCCCTTTGTCTTCTGCTTCAGTTCTGAAACCAGAGAAGCTCTCTTCTCTTGCATTCTAACTGTTGGGAATACATCTGCTGCTCTCTGCACTTCCCCTCTGCCCTGTGTCATTTCTGTCACATTTCTTCTATCCTTACTGCAACTCTGTTGTCATGCAAACAGCTTGGAATTCAGTAACAGAGTGCTTTAGGGTTGAGGTTTCATTCCTGGAGTTCTTGAGTCCACTTCTCAGTCTGAAATGCCTTTTTTTTTTTTTTTGTGACCTTGCCTTTTCCATTGTACTTGGTAGTTTCATCTCTCCTTCCACATGTTTTAGATTTTCAGCATCTGTTTTGCTGCTATGGTTTTAGAGGTGACACCTCTTCTAAGTTACTTCTCAAGTTTAGAACCTTTTCCTAGTTATTATAAAACAAGTTTTAAAAGGGAAAAAAAAAAAAAAAAAGGTAACTCATGACTTATTTCTGTTAAATGTTATATATTTTGTGAACCTTAATGTGAACATATGTTTTATTATATTTATATTATTTGAAGCAATGCAACTTGAAATTTGCACAACTAGGATTTTTTTTTTTTACATGTATATTTACTCTTGTGTTGAAAGTTACAAACTTAAATAATGTTCACTGATACAAAGAAATAAATTATTGAAGGATTGAATTTGGTATTTTTTATTGATGAGAGACAGCACAGTTGAGCATGGGACACCCTCGGAGGAAGAATGTCTGTTCAGAACCACCATTCAGCATGTTACCAAGTGCTCCCTAGTTCACACCATGTCACAGGTTGTTTCAAAGAGATGACAGCTTGCTGTAAGTCTCTCAATACTCATGATGATGATGGTCAGTCAGTTACATCACTGACCTCTTAGGAGGAGCTCTGGTACCTCAGGAGACTGTACCACTGTACAGTCAGTAAGCATAAAGAGTTGGATCCTGTGGGTGGAGGAGAGCAAGGATGGTGCAGGATCAAGCTGCCAAGGAAGCTGAGCTCAGCTGACATGGCTTTGCTTTAATTCATCCATCAGTTATGCCGGGGCTTCCCAACTGATGTTGCTTGCATGCCAGCTTGGGAGATTGTGATGGCAGCAGGTGACCCCATCTCTGCCCAGCCATGCATGCAGCCTCAAAGGCACAGGCCAGCCCTACCACCTCCCCTCAGCTGGGGCAGCAGGGAAGGCCCTCACCTTTCTGTCATGGCTTCTGGGTTGCTCGATACTTCCTGATAAGTAATTTGATAAATGCTGCTTGAGAGAGTACTTGAAAGCACTGTTTGTTTTTCATCCTAAGCTCAGCCTAAGACAGCTCCACTGCCAGGCTATTTCTGCACTCTAATGCTCCCTCAGTGTGGCATGAGTATGCCTGTACCAGCACTCAGTTGCTTTAGACCTCTGCTTAGACAAGCAATACTGTATGCTACCGTGACTTCTAGGTAGCTGTTGCTCACGATCTGAAGAAAAACATTTCCTTGGGGTTGCAAACCTCTCTTTCCTAAGAGTTTGACATTTTCAAGTCAGCTGCTTTCAGTCATAATTAAGTCTTCAAACCCTTCTGACTGTTCGGAAGCACACCTCATCATGTGCTTCAGTGCTTTCCCAACTGAAACCATGCAGAAGTAAAAAGCTCCTGAGTACTTCTGTTGTAGGTCCTTGTAATTCACTCCACTTTCTAGCCTGTGATCCTGAGTGCCTGCCCACCTTTCTGGTATGTACTGTTCTCCTTACATTTTGACCCAGAGTCTCTCTGCACATGTACACTTCCTTTTGGAGCATACAACTTAGAAATCAGTTTGATCCCCCCAGAGCAGAGCCTGCCAATCTACCAACTTCATCTCTACAGCCAATTCCTCCTCTTCCAAATCTGAGTCTGCATTCATCCCTACCCTCCTTCCTTTTTCTTTACAACTCATGCAACTCACTCATTCAATGTATCAACTTTCTGCACCAGGCAGAAACCTTGGTGCTGAAAGAGTGGGCAAAAACGGGGAGAGGCAGCTCATGGCATCCAGACTTGGCAGCCATCAGCCCTTGCTTGTTAAAGAGGCAGAGCTTCCATCACGACACCTTCAGTGTCAAGAAACTGATTGACTCCTGTTGCTGTTAACTGCAGCTTCTGCACAGAGGAAGTATTTCAGATTAAATACCCCAGATCCCACTGATGTTTTGCTGCTACTTTCTGGAGCCATTACTCATAAACCTAAAGTCACATGAGACTTTTCTCGTTCTGAAGCTCCTATGTAAATAAGTGCCCAGACTGTCTCTTGTGATTTGCTTGTGTAGGAACATTGAAGCTAGTAGGATTTTTTAAATTTTTTTTAATACTCTGGTATTTCCCTGGTGTCCTTAGGGGATTTTGACCCTCTGATGCTTTCTGCTCTTTGCCCAGACAGCTCTTCAAGTTCACATATTTTTTTCCCTTCCCGTTCTACAAG
Organism: Semnornis frantzii; assembly: GCA_013399775.1. NCBI lineage: Eukaryota > Metazoa > Chordata > Aves > Piciformes > Ramphastidae > Semnornis > Semnornis frantzii. The sequence goes on along the minus strand of VWYK01111002.1, from coordinate 4,053 downwards.
AGAGAACTTTTATTTGGATTCTCCCTTTTTGTGACCATTTCTGGAAGTCTCTATGCAAGGTTGCAAGTATGTTTCTGGATTTCTCAGGGATCTACCCACTCTGTTAATAGATAATTTAAGATGCAGGAAAGAAGAAAGCACTTACTACATTTTCAATGAGAAAAGAGAACATAGTGGGTTGTTTTAGGATATGTCAGTGCTCTGCTTGGCAAGTCTTTGGTGTGATCTGAAGTACTAGGCCACTGAACAGGGCTGAGGGCACCAAAAAAGCATGCAGTGTCTTAGATCAAAACACATCAAGCTACTGACAAGTGTGTCAGTACCAGGCAGGTACTCAGTGTGGTCAGTGGAAGGCAAGAATGGAGAGTCCCTGCTGTTAGAGTCTTAGGTGCAGGCTATGATGTTCTACATTTAGAGGCCATCATATTTATGGCCTGGGAGCCCTCGGCCCATCTTTTCTTTCTGTAATTAACCACCTCCATTTCCATCCTGCACAGTACTCCTCCCAGCAAAACAAAAGGGGAGCTACTTGTAGGTAGAAGAGGACTCACAATCTGCGGTGCTACTCCTTTGCTGTGGGCAGACCTCACAGACAAGCCCTGCCTCTCTGAGGCTGTTACAAGAACTGTTTATTTAAGGATGTCTTAAATTACTATCCTTTCATGAGTTGCATGCTGTGCAACAGAATGGATCCAAACTGAACTACCAAAGGCCTGGAGCAAGTCAGAATGCAATAAAATAAAATTAAACACTTTTAATGGAATCATAGATGTATTCAGGTTGGAAGGGACCTTTGAAGGTCATCTAGTCCTATCCCTCTGCAGAATGCTCCCAGGGATGGGGCATCTATCACATCTCTGGGCAAGCTGTTGGAGTATTTCATCATCCTCACTGTAAAAATTTCTTCCTTGTATCCAGTCTGAATCTACTCTCCTTTAGTTTAAAACCATTACTCCTTGTGGTATCACAACAGGCTTTGCTAAAAAATCTGTCCCCAGAATTTTGTTGAAGTTAGTGTAGATGTAGAAGTGGCTTTGTATCTGCTTTTTATGTGATTGATTGAAACAAGAGGCAGTGATTTTGCCAGCTGACTTTCATCCTGATGTCCCTGCACATGCTACAGGCTGTCCTAATCTGTATCACCCCATAACCCAGAAATGTCTAAATTTAGTTCATAAAAGGAGAACAAGAGCTCTTGCCTACAAACCCTGGAGCTGTAGATTGGCATATTTTTGTACCAAAAGTAAGTTAGATCACCCAGATTTGTCAGCTGTGGCCTTTACACTGAAAGTGGCAGGAACAGTGGAAAAAGCAGTGATCAGGAATTACACTGAAAAAAACACAACACTAAATCTCTTGTGATATGCTAAGCTGTCTTTTCCAGCTAGAGCTGGGATAGTTGTCTCCAAGTTATCAAGCTGCTCTCTCAGACCCAGTAGTTCCAATGCCCAGGATGATTCTTTGTTTGAGTCCTGCCTAGTCCTGATGAGTCCAGTTGAGACTTGGACACCTCTGAGCGCCTCTGCAGAATGGAAATGGAGACACAGACTCACCAGAGGTACCTGGGTATTTTAGTGCCATGGGGCTGAAGGGATTCAGGCCATATTTGAAGGAGCTTGTAGAGGTTTCAGTAGCATCTAGATGTTGGATATAGAAGTTTTGGATATAAATCTCCAAAAATTTATACTGAGCATAACTGTGCACTTGAGGCCTTAAGATCACAGTGCATGACATTAGCCTTTGTGTTCAACCCTCACAAAACAGGTGATTCAGCTTGGTGGTATGATGCATGTTTTGTACATGTGAAAGCCAGAGGGGAGCAGTGACTGTGTAATTTTATCCCACATACTTGAGTATGACATTACAGTCTAATATGTGCAGCACCAAAACAGAAAACCACAACACTGAACAGTTAAAATTTCAGTTCATATTAAGCTGCCAAGACCAGATAAAATCCAGGTGTAGAAGTACAGATGCCTTTACGTCCAAGTGCTCTCTCAGGTGCCAGCATTTAACATGCAGTGCAGCAAACCTGTCCCTGGTGGGAGCAGATTGAATGAGCTAAGATAAACTTATTCAGTCATTTCTGCACTGACTCATTCTCCCACATCAGTGATAAATGCTGACAGCAACAACCCTTGCCTGCTTCAGAAGAGTTGTCCTACCTACATGGGAATAAAGGCAAAAAGGTTGGAAGTGGTTTACTTGAGCTGCTACTTACCTTTATTCCCCTTTCTGTGACCATCAACAATTACTTTGGAGAAGGTCCTGCAAGGTCCTGCACCTGGGTCAGGGCAATCTCAAGCACCAATATATCCTGGGCAGTGACCGGCTTGAGAGCAGCTGGTGGATGAGAAGCTCAACATGAGCCACCAGTGTGCACTTGCAGCCCCAAAAGCCAATTGTATCCTCGGGTGCATTGAGAAAAGTGTGGCCCACAAGTAGAGGGAGGTGATTCTCCCCCTCTGCTCTGCTCTGGTGAGACCCCACCTGGAGTACAGCATCCAGTTCTGGGGCTCCTGTTACCGGAAAGACCGGGAGATGCTGAAGTGTGTCCAGAGAAGGGCCACGAGGATGAATTAGAGGTCTTGAGCTCCTCTCCTGTGGAGACAGACTGAGACAGTTGAGGCTGTTCAGTCTGCAGAATAGAAAGCTCCAACAAGACCTTATTGTGGCCTTTCAGTATCTGAAGGGGGCCTACCAGAAAGCTGAGGAGGGACTTTTTAGGTTGTCAGGCAGAGGGGGAATGGAGCAAAGCTAGAAACAGGTAGATTCAGATTGGATGTTAGTGTGAAGTTCTTCACCATGAGGGTGATGAGACACTGGAACAGGTTGCCCAGGGAGGTGGTGGAAGCCCTGTCCCTGGAGATCTTTGAAGCCAAGCTGGATGGGGCTCTAGGCATCCTGGTCCAGCATGAGGTGTCCCTGCCTATGGCAGTGTGGTTGGAACTGGATCATTCTTGAGGTCCCTTCTAGCCCTGACAATTCTATGATTCTGACTTTCCTGACTATTACACAGGTTATTTTAGCTGTTCAGTGTGGTAGGATGTATTTGAATGGAGCTCACAACCCAGCCCTGTTCCTATATGTGTTATCATTTCTCGATCTGTGGTCAAGCTGACTTGGTGAGTCCCCCAGTAATTCAGCATCCAACCAACTGCCACTGCTGAATGCCCAGAGCCCCAGCTGTCCTGCTGCCTCCCAGGCAGCCCAGCACCCCTACGAAGGGCTCTCACAACCCTTTTGCACTAAACAGCTGCTGTAGAAAACCTCTTCAGCTCAGTGTGATTGTGTCTCCATTTGTCAAGATAAATGTCTGTTAAAAAAAAGCCTGGATATGCATACACACATATATATGCTTTTAAAAAAAAGAGTATTTCATGTCTGTCAAACAGAAACCTAAAATAAGAGCAGGTGATTTTGCTTGGGAGTTTTATGATGACTTCTTTTTGTACTAATGTTAATTTTTTAAAAACTCCCTCTGTCTAATAATGAAAGGCAACCTACAGCTTTGCTATCCAGACTACCCCCTCCTCCAGCCTCAGTAGAGTGAATAATACCATGTATGTAGGCTCTCCCACCACCCTCGATCTCTGACAGCAATGCTTCTTTTAGTTATTGACTTGGCTTTTTTTTTTTTTTTTTTTTTTTTCCACCCCTCCTTCCCCCCCCCCCTTTTTTTTTTTTTTTTTTTTTTTTTTTTTTTTTTTTTTTTTTNCTTTTTTTTTTTAAATTTTTTTTTATTTCTTAAGCTCTAGTACATCTCTGTGGTGTTGGGCAGGAAGTCAGATTTCCCCTGGTGAATTACTGTGGGGTGGGGAACTTAGGGTTTGTTCTCTAGTTATGGCTCCATGTCAAGAGGGATTCATAGAAGCTCCTATGAATGCACATTGTGAGTTAGCCCAACTCCCAGCCAGTACTGGGTCTCTTAAAGAAACAGCTGCTTGGTACCACATCATAAGAAGGGGTTGAAATCTCATTTACAATGTAAAGCAAAGCTCATGAGCTGAGGATCTGCTATGAGGAATGCAGCTCTGTACAATCACAGAATCA
>VWYK01111001.1:10151-21684 GCA_013399775.1 Semnornis frantzii | reverse complement strand
GATCTAAAAAAAAACCAAAAAAAAAAACACAGAAGAACCGCATACACCCAACTTGACACACATAAATCAGGAAATAAATTCAGAAGCTGTAACCTTCCTCCCTTTCCACCTCTCCAAAAACAAAATAGGTTATAGAGCATGCTGTGCTACACACTAATGCACAAAGAGCTGCTACACCTAAATGTCCTCAGTCTTGCCCTGTCAGTGACCTACATTGTCTGATGACCTCCTGCAAGATAAACAAAAACAAAACAAAACAAAACAAAAAAAAAAAAAACAAAACAACGACAAAAATCCCAAATGAACAAAGAAAAAAACAAGACCCAAAAAACAACCAAACCACCAAACGACCCGCCCAGGAAAACTCCAAACCGAAAAAGACACAACCTTTTCCTCTGCACTCCCCTTGCTCTGCACAACGGCATCTCTAGAGGAGAGGACCTCCACACAGATGGAAGGAGGACCCAGGAGCAACCCTCCGGGGAGCTCCAAGGAGAGGATGGCAGACAAGGTTGCAAATCCAGCCCCAGAGGTCAAGCTAGCATTTGGAAAGCCTCGCCTGGGGCTTCCGCTGCGTGGACGAAAGCCCTCGAGCTCCGGCAGCACAGTGTATGTACACATACACGCAGGAGGTCATGAGCCGTTCCAGCTAAACACAACCTGTCGGCAGCTTCCAGGCTGACAGAAAACAGATGCAGAAGAGTTTAAGATACCTATTTTCTCCTCCCACCCAAATAGCAAAGTTTCTACTTAGGATTCAGAAGCTGGCAGAAGCAGCCTGACGCTCCCCCTCAGCAGCGCCCTCCATGCCCGACAGAGCAGGGTGTGAGCCCGCAGCCCTGCAGCACAGCCTTGCTGCCTGCGATGTGCACTTGCCGAGAGGTAAGCTCTCTTGAAAGGAGCAGTTCAGTGTATCTGGGTGTTTATTTTTCTCCCGGCCCAGCCATGCTCATCCTAACTTGCACTGCTCAGACAGCTACCTTGGCAGGCACAGAGCTGGAACCCACCTGGAACCCCTTCATAGCCTGCAAGCTCCCATGGCACTGGAGTGGTGGATGCCAAGGGCAGAGAGAAGGTGTGTGCCTGCACACATGCCAAAAGATGTGCAAGATGTGCTCACCTCCAGCAAGAATCTGCTGCCTTCAGTATGGGCTCTCCATGCTCTTACAGATGAACAGTGAGTGTGAAAATCCTGCCTGTCCATCTGTTCCTTAAAGATTTGTTTCTTTTGCTGCATGTTACAATTTCTCCCCAAATATTCTTCAGCAGCACAAATCACATCAGTGATATTTATAGGTTAAGTACATAGTATGCTGCTGACATCATCTAAGCACAGTAACAGGCATGGTTGGATTGTCTATGGATAAGTTTAATGCTCTGGACTTTGAGCTCCATTTATCTTGTTCTCAATGAACAATAATCGAAGTCTGCAGTTACAGAGGTATTGCCCTGAAAAGCAATAGCTCTGCCATGCCAAATACAGACATTTTGCAAGAGAATAGAGAGTTCATTCAACAGTTTCAACCATGGCAGAGAAGTGAATACTCCAACATTCAAAATTAAGATTAGAAAGCAGTCAGTGCAATTTACTGAGCTTGCTTTGCATTGCGTGGCAGCATCTCGTACCAGGCCCAAGGAAGAAATGTGCTAAATCTCTGCCAGTTCAGGCTCTGCACATCTGGTTGCCACAAACTGATTTTTCTTCCTGGCCATTCCTTACTATTTTCCCAGCCTGCCTAGCAGACACAGCTCAGGAATTACCAATACCGTGAGCAGTGACACGATTCATTAAGTATGAGCGATACCAGCTTGGGGTTTGTATTCAGAGCTCTGTAATGGCAGCACAAGGGGCTTGGCTTCTTGAGCAAGAAGGGCTTTGTCAGTTGTCCCTAGAGCAAGGCACAAGCAAACTTGATGCAGAAGGCAGTGAACATACTGTCAGAAGCCATGTTCACAGGGGAAAAGCAGAACAATAGAGTTTAAATGACAATGCAGAATCAAGGAATTAAATCATCCCTGAAGCTCAGATATTCCAGGCTTCCCTGAGACACCTGCTAGAGGCACAGGGGAGGACCTGGAATGAGTCCCTGTGGAGGCTGTACCATCACACTAAAGCAAAATTTGCAAAATAAGTTGAGTCTCCTCTAAAAATCTGGACCATCAAACTTTGTGTCTGGCTGTACGCCCACTTTTCAGCCTGTTTTCCAGTCTGCAATCTGGACCGAAAAACAACAGTAGGATTGCTTCTAGTCCAACTATTTTTCCACCCTTTCTGTCTGCACAGGAGCATGACTCTTGCCTGGCTGGTAAATAAAGGAGGCTACGCAGGCCACTTACATACTGCTGACTTGGTAATTACACCACTTTCGTGAGGGATGGGAGAGATCCTGCACCAAACACCTGCCTTTTCAACAGCAGGACCAAATCACTGCGGCAGGGTACTTTGCGCCAGAGCATCTTTCCATCAGGATGCTTTTCCAGTTTACATGGAGTGGCAAAATATTTTTTGGCTGGGAAGATGGTAACAAGAGATTTCAGATTTTCACTTGAGAAATACAACCCCAGTTACAACCTTAGTGCCAGGGAAAAGCTACATTTTCCACTGAGAAAGTGCTTGAACAAGAAAAAATGAACTTGTCAGCTCAGTCTGTGGCAGTCTGATAGTTCCTGGGCTGACCTTTGCTCAGACCTCTGCTCTGCATCAGATGGAAAGCTTAAACCATATTATCTGAGAACAGCCTAAATGCTTGCACAAGAGTGAACAGCCACATGTCAATGTCTTGGTAAATAAACACAAAATCCAATTACAGCAACTTACTTCTTCATTGTAGCAAACACAAAATACTTCTGTGGAGTAATACTTCAGGCTGGCTATTGATGTGGGAAGTCCCTTGTTACTTTTGATATAGTAATATATGGGGACACTGGACACTGCTCACTTCATAGCTCTGTATGCCTCTTCCTACCACCACTAGCACCCTGCCCCTTTGGACCATCCCTCAGGTTGGCAGGAAGCTCAGAAACCTTGTACTCAGCTCTCTGTCAGAAATACTGTCATTTTATTCTTATTTTACATTTTTTTCATCTATCTGCCTGCAAAATGGAAGTGACAATAGTAATTACTTAAAACAGAAAACTGTAGTCATGGGTAGCCTCTCTGTGCCTCACTTTCCAAAGAGCTTCAGGTACAATGAATCCATTCTCCTGCTTCTCCTGTTATTTACTTAGATGAAAAACATCAAAGCAGGAAATGTTGCAAACAATTAGCATAGTCCTGTTGCCAATGTCCTATTGACAATCCTCTGAGCTTGCAAGGAGGTCCCTCCATACCACTGATGCTCTCCATGGATACAGAGCTGTGCCCATGCAACAGCGAGACACCAGCTTATGTTCATACGATATCAAGGGGTCTTAATTAAAACCTGAGGCCTCTAACCCCCACCAGTATGAGAAATAAGCCTTAATTGGTGCCAATGCATGTATAGGCCACTTGCAATGTCTTCATTGCAAACCGTTTTCCTGCATGCACTTATAAGAGGAGGGTGAGCTATGAAACAAGAGCCATCACCTGCTCGGTAGTCCATCTGAAACACAGCAAAAAATAAAACCAACCGAAAAAAAAAAGAGATGACATCACACAATTCAACAGCAGGGAGAAAGTAGCCAGTAGCAACTTTAACAAATTAAGGCAATTCATTCCATGCATTATCAATATGAGATTGTTTCCCCATATAAATGTTCTCCTCACCAAACAACAGGGCTTCCTGTGCAATTTTCTCCCAGTTTCAAGTTGGATATAATTTTTTTTCCTAAAACTAGCTAATTAAAAGAGAAAAAAAACTATTCTCTTCAGCATGGTTGAGCAAATGACATTATTTGTGCCATGGTACATTAGCAGAAAATCATTGGGAATTTTGTTTGCCTAGAAAGGATATGCTTAAGCTAGAAACCAAAATACCTCTTTAAGATACCCAGTGTGCATGTCTGCTGTCTTGCAGAGAGGCCCTGAGCCTGGCACCACCCTTCTGCCATTCCACCACCTCCCTTACAATAGGCCAACCGGCCTTTAGCAGCAGGCTGTGGCTTTCAGAACTGCTGATATTTTAGAATTCCTGGGTACCTGCAGCTGGTTGTTGTTTAGACAGCTTCAATACTATTAGAGAGCAGCAATGATTGATCTTGAGCCTGAAGCACTGTAAGAAACGTTGGTCAGCTCTTACAAGCAGAGCTAAGTAATTCAGGGAGAATTTTGTTAGACAAGTGCAAGCATGGTATGTGTGAATTTTCATTAATACTTCAGATGAAGAAAAAAAAAAGCCAAATTAATCAGATATCCATTGCAATTTAGCCTCTATCTCTGGTGATAACCAACATGGCTTTTACACCAAACTTAGACCTCTCTTCAGTTCACTCACTTTTAAAAATCACCATAGATAGTTCACAGTGAACAGCCTTTTGCTTGCCAGATCTCCTTCTAGGAGCTTCTGAAGAACTTTCCCTTTAAGTTCTCTGTCTCACATTCACTTATCTGAAATGCAGAGTCCCTCCAAGGCCCTTTTAGCAAATGCTCCCCTTTGCCACTGCAGCTACCCTTGCTTTTCTGGACTTTGCTTTGCTTGAAGGACTTCACAAGGCATGGGAGGAAAGGAGCCACTTGGCAGCAGATACAAGCCCGACTGCATCCTAACAGCTGCAGAAGATGATGGAAACAAATCCTACCAGCCCTGGCAGGCTTAGGGTCTATCCACTAGTAAAACATAAATACTCTTCAAAGCGTACCTGGGCTGTGGAGCAGCCAGAGGTTTGAGGAATATTCACAAAACCATAGAAACTCTACCACAGGTCAATTCAACTGGAGAGATGTGGATATCTTCAGCCTGTGCAACCTTGGCACTGTGGATAATTGATCAAAATTCTGCATCTGATTGCGAGGAAGCACCTAACTGCTCAAATCAGCTGGCGTCAGCAGTAACCCAGAAAATTTACAGCTGTGCAACAGCAATTCCAATGCCAATTCCAGAAGTAAACTGTGTTACCCTAACAAAATGCACTTTTTGACATAGTCCATACTTAGACACCTTACAGATCCTTAATGGTTTGGGGCTTTCCCTTGGTGGAGGTGGTTTCCTGGGTTTGGCAATGTTTCATTTGCAGGAAGATTGAAGACTGTATGCCAATATCTGCTCTTGCACCACATTTCTTTAACTGTGTTCCAGGAAATGCCATACTCATGAACTGCTTGGTAATGCAATCCTTCAGACTGGAGCAATTCATAAGATCCTGAGAACAAAAAAAGCTTTTTCAGCAGGTATAGTTAATCAGGAAGTGAGTACATGCCACATTAGAATCCCCTAAGGGATTTCCTGCTCAGTGAGAGTATGGCCAGTTTGTTGCTTTGCTGGAAAAGCTGTCACAGGACAGACGTCCTCATTAGAGCTCCATTTTCACATTCTCTGGAGTTCAGAGGAGAAGCTTTGCCATCTCTGCTATGAGACCTTTATTGGTTGTAACCCAAGGTGGACTCAAAGAAAAATTCTCAGCCCTACAGTCCAAAAAGTTCACAGTGCAAGAAGCAATTCACACTAAGGATAAACTGTGAAATGCATTCTTAAAAGTGTTTTATTATCATTTTTTATTCAAGCCTGGTGCTGGAGGTAGACATCTTTCTTTGACACAAAGCCTTTTGTCCCACTACCAGTCTGACAGCTCCAGGGACAAAACTGCAAATTAGGTTCCAAGTCTATTTTAGGAATGACTTAAAAATCAGAAGAGGAAATGTGATATTCAAATCAAATGGCTACATTTTTCACTATTAGAGGTGCTGTGGCCAGATCTGCTCTAAGAGCACAGAATGAAGAATGAAATGCTAATATCCCAGTGCAGCCAACCTGAGCATGGTCCAGCACCTGCTGACTTTGCTAGGGGAAAAGGCCAATAGCGGAGCTCCTGAGGGACTGAAAACTAGAGGGAGCTTGGACCGGCATCCCTCTCCCAGCACAACACAGGCAGCCACTCAGCACCACATGCTGCAGTGTCGATGCTGAGCAGCACCCTCACTGCAGCATGTAACCCTCAGCATGCCATGAGAAACATCATCTGCCTGACAGCCCCCAGTAAGATTATCCAGCAGCAAAGAACCCTTGCATGAAGATCCCAAAAAATAGTAGAGGGACGTGACAGCTCTAAATATTGCACTTGCCCTCCCAGTGCTGGAGCACACTCAAGTAGAAGAGGATGAAAAATTACACTGAGCTGGCACATAAGGCAAAAGTCCTCCAAACACAGACATGCACCTCTCTGGAGCCTAGCATGTATCAGCACTCAGGCTGCAGCACTGTGGTACTGCTGCGCATGGCAGCTGAGTGCAGTCCATACAGACATTCCAATCCAGTTCATCTCAATTCACTCCTTCAGATCATGGATAAAGATATTAAAGAGAACTGACTCCAATACTAAACCCTGGGGAACACCGCTAGTGACTGGTTGCAAACTGAACTTAACCCTATTTGCCACCTCTCTTTGAGCCTGGGCATCTGGCCAGCTTTTAACCCACCAAATAGTCCACCCACCAGTAAGTTTCTCCAGGAGAATGCTGTGCTAAATGCTGTCAAAGTCTTTGCTAACCTCCAGGTAAACAATATCCACAGCCTTTCCTTCATCCCCTAAGTGTAGAAGATGAGGTTCATTGTTTCCAACAACTCCACTGATAAGAGAATATAAATACACTCACATTATATGTAAGCAAACCTGGATCTGTTTACAATTAGCAGAGAAAAGTGTTTTTACTGAGCTATTTTTGTTTGCTGCGGTCACCTGTTGTTCACTTGCAAAAATGGAAGGCTTTGAGAGCATTTTTGCCATACTGCAGAACCAAAACAAACATTATCAGCTGATGGAACAACTCAACTGTACCAAAAAGAACAGAGCCACACTAATTTACATGAGCAAAGGGTCCTGCCTCCAGGGTCTTCTGTGCTGACAAATCAAAATGGATCCACTTCAACCTTTAGTCTGAGAGAGTAGCTTAGTATAAAAAGTACTAAAAATGACTGTTGGTTCAAAACCAGCTGTGCCTTTGTGCTATCTTTTCCTGGAGACTATGTTGCATTCATTTCCTTGGCCCATTTCACCCAACTGCACTGCATGCAGCAGGTCTGCAATCCAGCCACACACTGCTCTGAGTGTGTCTGCATGCAGCACTGCTGAAACAATCCAAATTTCAGTGTCATCAGCGCTGGCGGCAAGTTGGTGCTCCGAAACCTGTCTGCTGATGGGAAATCAGCATTGCTCTGCTTGTCTAAGGGTTTGTCAGCACAGGAAAGACTTACTGAGGCAATTATACTGCCCTAACTTGAGCACTATACTTCTGCAGTCATGCCGAGGCAACTCCCTAGTACTAAAGTTCTTATTTGTGGTTCACATTCAATTGTTTTGAATACAATATAATTATTATACTGGCATCATTTTAAGAGGAAATATCCCTTTGCAGACAACTTCTAAGAAGCTAAAGGCTCCTCTGCTCAGAAAAGAGCAGGCAGTTACCCATAATATAATCAACAGTTTTATTTCTCTCTGATAACCTGTGTCACTGTTAACAGCCTGCATGTCAGGCAGCCTGGACTAATGAGCAGGGCACAGGTTCAAGATGACCAGTGATTCATCTCTGGCTTCTACATGTTGAGTGACACCAAGTCAGTCACCTGCTCTTTTTGCCTTTGGATTAGTTGGTAACACCAATATTTTGTCTGGCAAGCCAATACAGCAGAAATGCCAATTTAATACAGTCAACTATCTAATTGTCCCAATTCAGGTATTTTTTATTTTAGTCAGTGTTAAGAAGAAATTAAAACATCTATTGCTCCACTGTTCCACATTGCCACGCTGTCCACACAACTATGATTTTTCTGCTTAATACATCTGGGCCCTGACACTTGCAAAAGGTTTGCACATTTATAGACTATCCAAGCTCAAAACGGAGCTCTTCTGTATGAATCTAACTGGTGTGATTCTCCAGAGATGGGAGAGGAAGAGCAAAGACACATTTGAATATACTTCCTCTCAAGCCACAGAGGAAGCTCTTTGTTTCAGTGTGCTGGTTTACCCACAGCACTGCAGAGATGAGCAAGGTGACTGCCATCCCAGATAGGCAAAAATAGGTCTTACAAGACTGTGTTGCTCTGCTGGATGAATGGGATACTTGGTAGTTCCACTATCTGATATAAACGATCTTAAAGTCGATTTTCTGAGAGATCAGTGCTGGTCTAGTCTCAAAAGCTAAGCTGTGTGTTTAAAAAACTCACCACAATGGAAAGGGTGTGCTGTGCCACTGCTCCAGACGACAATGGGCTGCTGCAGAACCAGCAGCACCTTCCAGACAGGCACTGGGTCACAGGAACCCAACCGCCTCTGGAGACCTCAACGCAGTACCTCTGGCTCCTTCGTCAGCCTCTGCCACAGCTCCCCAGGAAAGGCTTTAAGTGGTCTACAAATGCACAAATCTATGGCCTAACTAGTGGGCTTTACAATTTAGGGGATCAATAATATCATGTATTCAAGGGCTGGATGATGCCTGGACTGTCAAAATTACTCCAGACTCCTTTGGGACAGCTAAGTCAGAGCCTTCCTTTTTCTGAGGTTTATGTTCTTTGCTTGCTTAACTGACGGGTGGGAGCTAGGGGCAATCTTCTTATTTTCAGGTGCCTACCGCCACACAGGGATGGGGACACAGCTGCTGGAGAGTCCAGCAAGTGCCCTGCCCCAGTCAGAAGCAGCAAAAGCCAGCACTCCTGCCTTTCCACAGCACCCACAAGACATGCTTGGCAGGGATTTCCACAGCGCCAAAAGTTTGTCCACTTCACATCCACCATTCTGGGGGCACCATGCCATGTTGCAAAGGCCCTATCAAGAACATGGCTGCTCTGTGCCCTTTTCTTTGGGGCTGGACCCTGTGCATTGCCCTACATTGATGATACACCACACGCTGCTCTTGCTTCACAAAGCATGGAGTGCATGAAGCATTTCAAAGATAGAAATCCATAAGCAACATTAAGGCTAATCAGATAGCAACTTCTTGAAGTAAATGAGAGAAAGATGGTAGCACTTCAAACCCAACCTGCAAATCAGTGAAAAATGCCAGTGCTCCCACAGCAGCTGTCTGGGATGATTCAGCTTAAAAAGGTAGTGCTGTGTCATCATATCACTGAGCACACTTTGGGATATAAATACTTCCCCTAACAGTTTTGAATATCAATGTATAAACCATATGAAAAGTTATGTATCTCCTTTGCCACCCAGCTGGCACAAGCTGTGGTCAGGAGGGTAAAAGAGATGATGCATTTTGCAAATCACAGAACCTTAGGAGCTTTTGCAAGGGACCCCCAGAGATCATCGAGTCCAAACTCCCTGCCAAGGCAGGATCACCCAGGGTAGTCAGCACAGGAATGCATCCAGGTAGGTTTTGAAAGTCTCCAGAGCAGGAGACTCCACAATCTCTCTGGGCAGCCTGCTCCAGGGCTCTGCCACCCTCACTCTAAAGTTTCGTCTCATGGTGAGGTGAAATCTTCTATGTTCCAGTTTGTATCTATTGCTCCTTGTCTTATAGCTGCTGACCACCAAAAAGAGATTGGCCCCATCCTCTTGACAGCCACCCCTCAGATATTTGCACAGCCCCAGGTTTCTCAGACTCTTCATAGGGGACATGCTCAAGTCCCCCAGTCACCCCCATGGCTCTTCACTGGGCTCCTTCCAGCAGGTGCCTGTCTCTCTTGAACTGAGGAGCCCAAAACTAGACACAGTATTCCAGGTGTGGTCTCACTAAGGCAAAATGACTGTGAGGAACGAAAGGTGTTGAATTTGATGGTGAACCCCTTCAGAAAGAGTGGAGCAAGGCAAAACCACACTGTCAACCTAGTCCTTCAGGTCAGCCTCACCTCCAGAAACATCATGATCTGGGAAGTGTAAGATTTTAACTGTCATAATCTTTCAGGAATATGAAACTATTGACCTTCCCCGCCCCCCCTTCCCAATGACATGGAAAATTCCATCCATACTGCTGTCATCCACAAAGCAGTAAGAACAAAATAAAACACCACAAAAAATCTGGGAACATCTGACATAGGAACAGTGTGGGCTCAATTAAATACTAAGGAGGAGATACAAAAAGACAGAGCTTGTGTGCTACCCACCCAGAACTTTGTCTCAAACACTGAAAAGTCTGCAGGAAGTCCTGGAGTCACTGAGATCTGGAGTCAGCAATTTATCTGCTGAAAATAAATGGGAGTGCTGCACTATGATGGAAGGCAAATTATTCCAGAGCATGTGGATACCACAGTACTAGGAGTCAGATAAATACCTGTAAGAGAGTCAGCAAGCACAGTATGAACACTACTTTCCTTTAGGGTTTTTCTTCAGCTTAAATTTGATGCTTCCTTAATTTTTTCATTCTCTTGCTTGGAACCCCAGCACTAAATGAGTTGCAGCGTGAGGCATCCAGAGCAGCATCTTGCACTCCATTCTCACAAGTGGCTGTTTCAGGCACCAAGAAAAGTAAGAGATGAAGGGCATTGTGCACTTCTTAGGTGTAGGCTGTCAGCAGAGTTGCTGCAGGTGACACTTTTGGTAGGGGCACTCGTTCCTAGGAAACACTGTAGTAAACAACTTGGAAGTCAAAATGAAAAATTACACCCTGAGTGCTTTTCTTGCTTTTATCTGCCATACCTTCATGACTGTACCAGTCCATTTAAATGGCAAAGCAGTGCTGAACGCAAACAGCCTCCTTCTGCAGGCTGTCTCCACAGTTCAATTACCAGTGCTTTAACAGTGCTAATTAGCATTCCTCAGAGCTAGATCTCTTTGAGTGACAGGTAACCATGGAGAGGCACAATCCTGTAGGTGATCAGCAAGAGTCTGACTTTTTCTTTTTAATTAAAAATTAGAAATGCCTTAAACAAAAATAATAATACACTGATTTATGCTATTATCCCAGGGTTGCCAAGTGGGTAAGAATAACATTAACATTGTAAAAATGAAAGCATTTTCAGATGAATAGTCCAGGGCAATAGAAAGGAAAGCAGATTTATTATCTGCAACAAGAGAACGTACTCGTAAGGATAGTAGCAAGATAGTAGACACTTCTCCAGAGTTGGCATGGAGACCAAAAATAGGACACTTTCCTGAATGTGGGATGGGGTTGCCTCAATGTATTTTAGATTTTAATTGGTTAGATAGATAAATACTAAGTCTGTTGCACAAATAAGAATTTCACAGGGATATATTTTCAGTGAAATTTAACCATGAGTTGTATATATTGAGAGATAACATTGCATCTGGCCCAAGTGAGAGCCAAGACTGAAAATTGAATAATCAATTAGTGAGAATCGTTTTCCATGTGATGCTGCCATTTCCTGCCAGTTAATGGTCTAGCTCCTTCTAGAAATGGACTCCAGCAGCAAGGAATTCATAGAATCATAGAATGGTAAGGTTGGAAGGGACCTCAAGGATTATCTAGTTCTAACCCGCTGACCTAGGCAGGGAC
>VWYK01111001.1:0-10043 GCA_013399775.1 Semnornis frantzii | reverse complement strand
TCAACCTTCCTGTAGGCCCCCTTCAGATACTGGAAGGTTACTCTAAGATCTCCTCAAAGCCTTCTCCAGGCTGAAGAGCCCCAACACTCTGTCTGTCTTCATAGCAGAGCTGCTCCAGCCCTCTGAGCATCTTCGTGGCACTCCTCTGGACCCGCTCCAACAGTTCCATGTCCTTCCTGTGCTGGGGGCTCCAGAACTGCACACAGTACTCCGGATGGGGTTTGACAAGAGCAGAGTAAAGAGGGGCAGAATCCCCTCCCTTGCCCTGCTGGCTAAGCTTCTCTTGATGCAGCCCAGGACTCGGTTGCTGTCTGGGCTGCATGTGCACACTGCAGCTCATGTTGAGCTTTTCATCAACCAAGACCCCAAAGTACTTTTCCTCAGGGCTGTTCTCCAGCCATTTTCCAAAACTGCAGCCCTCAAAACTCCCCAGCCCTTTCAAATGCAGCCGGATTTTCAAAACCTGCAATTTGTCCACATCAGCAGCGTTAACCCAACCTAATCTGATGAAAATGATGACAAAAATGTTTAAGATGAGCTTGCCAAAGATGGGGGGGAAGGATATATGTACAGTTTTTATCATGAACTAGTTTTTAAGACCAAGTTATCACAACTCAGCAAAGCCATTTACTTGTAGATTCTAGGAAACAGATGACTGAGCAAAAACATTTTTAATAATACAGAGCTCTAATCCTTGTTTGCAGGTAAAACCACATCCTTAGCTGAAAAGCATAAAGTATCTATTCAACAATGGGTTTTTGAAACTTTCCCATATAATTGCGTTTCTACAGGGAAAAATAAATAAATAAAATAAATAACATCTTTAAATCAATGCGTCTGTCTCTGCTAAAGAGGTATTTACACCTTTAAAAGAGCAAAATTTAACTGATGGGCAGGAAGGAACTAAGCGCCATTGCATCCCTATCGAAATTCCTGTCAGATTGACTTGTACTATTTTCTTCTAATATCAGAATGGTAACCAAAAAAGCTAATTTACAAGTGTAGGAAGGAACATTTCCCTAAAAAATACAAGTGGAAAAAACCCAGATAGCTTCCCATCTGACCGATTATGAATGTACAGTAGGCACTAGTTTGCTACGGCAAACACCTAATTTTCATCTCTGTTAAGTATTTCAAGCTCACAAATGGAGAACAATCCATCTATCTATAGTTGTCTAGACAGGCAAATAGCCAGGGCTAATCACAGCTTTACTACAGTTTATAGTACAACCAGATTAAAGAAAATAATTTTAAAAAAAAAAAAATGTTTCAGTTTAGAATTATCTTTGGATCTTTCCCACATTGACAAAAATATCAGTCACGAACAGATTTCTAACTCCACAGTATGCTCTGAACTATTTCTTTCAGAAAATTACAGAAGACAACAAATTGGGGTACTGGCTTTGTGTTGTCAAGAGATTGAAGAGCCCCCCAGCCCTGCAAGTTCTTCTGCAAAGAAGAAATACCAGCAGAGCTGGTAGTGCTGAAGTGATCTAGTCCCACCTAACCCTGATGATTCCCAGTAAATTCAGTTTGACTCCTGACTAGCTATACATGCAGACATGCACAGCTCCACATTTTTAGGTCTCACAATCTTCTTACCCTCATATTTCAAGGAAATAATAAATCAAGATTAATAACAAAGCTATTTTGTTCCAAATTCAGTCTGCCTATCTACATATGTAGAATGGTTTATTCAAATACTGTACAATTTAACCAGCAGCATTGACAGAAAATTCTTAAGGATGGTAGAATATAACTCTCAGAATAAAGACAGTTTGCTTTTGGGATTGAGTTCTTCAGCTTCTCTTTACAGCTGTTCTGCTTTCCTTAATCTCTACTGCAACAGGCAAGGAGAAAGGGATAGTTTACAGAGAAACAAGACAGGAAAATAAACAGATGACTCTATGGAACAATTCTTCTTGTCTCTGCTTTTGGAAAGAAACTCTGTTTTATGGGTATGCTGAACTATCACTTGCTAGGATAGCAGATTTAAGCAGCTACAAAAATCACCAGGATTTGTGTCAGTGAGTTCTACATTTAAAGAGTTAACAGAAGCTGTGCAGAGTTTTGACTAGAAATAATCATCCTCTGAAAAGCTAAAGAATAATTTTTAAAAGTGTCTAATTCAGAGTTATTTTAATTAACAACTTAAAAAATTAAACCTTTTATATCATCACTATGCTGTTTAACAGTTTATATCCTACTTGCTTTATCCAGCTAAATAACTGCATCCTGGCAAGTGCAGGTTTCTGAAGATTGACAGCAACATGGTTTTATGCCTTACGATCCAGTCTTTGCAGGACTAAATCCTACCCAAAATATGAAATGAGCTCTCTGCTAACTATTGGCTGAGGAATGAAGTTCACTGCCAAAAGAAGCTGATAAATTCCTCCCAAAATGATTATAAGAATTTTTCAGCGAGGTCTCTGTGCATTGCTGTGGAACTGTGGACCTGGAAGGGTTGCTAGCCCAAATCTCTTTCGCAACATCTTGATTCTTCTCAACCCTCCCCACAAATAAATGCAAGCAAATAGGTTGTCTTCAGTCGAACTTGCACTTAAATGTGCTCCTGTTACTGATTCTGTGATTGATTCTGGTGGATATTTTAGTATTAGTAAATATTTATAACATTTTGGAATTTTATACAAGTGATTATTTCTCCCCTTCCCTGACAGAAATCCTCTGCCTGTGAAAATTGAGTGGCATTTTTCTGAAGCCAGGCTCTTTCAACTCTTGCCTCAGTCATCTTAAAACTGAAAATAACCTCAATCCAGCCCAGTCTTTTTATTAATCTGCTTGTAGGTAAGCATCATAGGGTAATACAAACAATATATTCATTTTTTTTCTCTGAGGAGTCTATAACTTTTGACCAGCCTTTGATTGTAGAAATAGCTCCCAAAAGCAGGAACCTTCACAGGTGCTGCTTTAACGGGCTGCTCCTGTCCCTGCTGTGATAATCTCATTTTGCTTTCATAATTTCTTTACATTTTGAAATGTTTGCAATTTGATATAATCCATTTTCTGTAGAACACTATTGGCAGTACTATGAATCTGCTGTTTAGAAGTTCCTCTGGATAATCGAATAATTAGAAAGTCGAAAACACTTCAAAATATGAAGCAAAACGTACTGAAAATAGTAAATTATTAAAGAGGGGAAATGACTGTACTGAAAAAGAGGATACGGCAAGAAAACCCGTCTGCTCGGAAGTTACAGGGCACGTCTCCAATTTACCACTGAGTTACACAAAGACTTCTATCCCACACGCCTGTCTACAAAGCCCCTGCTGGCCGCGCTCTCGCCGCCTCCGCGGGGTGCAGGACTGCACCAGGCGGGGCGCACGCCGGCCCCGCTGCCCACGCTGCACGCACAGCGTGCGGGGCGCTGGGGCTCTGCCTGCAGCCGGCCGGCTGCCCTTCCGCAGCCCACCGTGGCATGCAGGACAATCAGCAGAGGCTGCTCCACAACGTGTTGGAGTTCAAAGTACTGCAAACTGGTACCGATAAGCGATCTCTATAGGCTCTGTGCTGAGCCACGTAGCGGGAGTGTCGTCTCCTAATCTAAACTACAATGCACTGTATTTCCATCAACCACAGAAGAACCATCGGGAGTATCTATTTTGCAGCCTGAACTCAGAAGCTGCTGTACTGTAGGTGGTAAACAATGAATTTGCCTTGCTCCTGACTCAAACACAACCTAAGAGGTCCGAAGTTGAGTGTGGCACTCACTGTTACTTGTTTTCCTATGATATTTTGCGTAGAGTCCGGTTTTGAGTCAAAGACAGCAAGCTGAGACTGGATTAATGAATTGTCTCAGGCTGCTTTGTGAGTGCACACACAGGAGTAGCATTCTTTACACATGGCTAAATTTTGTTTAAACAGGGATAGGATGAGGAAACAGAAGATGCAAGCCAGACATTCAAGAAAATAACTTGCATCTCCTCTTAAAAGAAGTTGTTGAAAAAGCTGCTGGCAGTTGCAGCTGCCCTGCCTAGCTTGGCTACCCCTTTCAGACTTGGTGTCAAAGTGGGAAATTTCAGTGCTGTCCAGAACAGATGCTGCATCTTGACTTTCACAGGAGCAGACTAAACTGGTAACTATTGAACATATACTACACTTTTCCCTTTGGCAGCAAGGAGGCTGAAAGACATCTGAAAATCTAAATCAAGGAAAAGTAGGGTGCATCTTCTTACTCCAAATGAGAAAAATTACTTGCTAATAAAGGAGATAGTATGACATTTAAACTCAGTATTGAGTTTTAAATGCATGTATGCAGGTAGCTGCACACATGCTACAATAATTTGGAATGCATAGGGGCTAAATTTAACTTTCAGTGATGTTAAAAAGCTATTTGCTACTTATTTCAGCAGACCATCAGTGATTTTATACTCAGTAGAACAGGACAGAATGTATTTCTTTTAGGTACAGCAAACTATCTCGCAATGAAAGGCTGCATTGTTTTGTTCTAACTAGAGAGAAATAGTTGATGAGTGAGTAGGAGCATGATCTAAAGCCTATTGAAATCAATGGAAAGATTCTGATTGACTTCTCCAGGCTTTGGATCAAGCCTCAAAAGAGCAGCTATCTCTCTCTGATACAGCAAGGAATCAATTCCCTCTCCCAGCGGTACTCTAAATAATTCAATATTTTGTCTCAGATCATTTCCTAAGAAAAATGATGAGGATGTTGTTTAAGAGGGTGATACCCTGAAGTGACAGAGTTTACAGCGCATTGAGCCATGTAAAACCTCCTCTGTGTTGTACGGCCGCACAAAGACAGGGCAGAGTCAAAGCATCCCCCCCATACCAAGGAGTGCCTACCCACTCATGGTTGTAGGACACCAAATAGGCACACTTCTCTGCTGGCCAGCAAGAGCTGTATGTATGCTGCTAAACCTTGGGGAAGATTTCTTTAAAGTAGCAGAATTATTTTTCCTTTGCAGTAAAATGACAATCTATTTGCACGATTTGTTTTGATGCACACGGATGGGCAAAACCTGCAAACCTGCACTGCTGATTGTTTTATTACTTTCCAGCAGAAGTAATACTTTCACCATTCTCCAGTGCTTTTGCTTTACAGAGCAGAACACAACACAAGGTGGAAATGATGTTTTCTTTTTGAGTCCTTTTGTTCCACATGAAAAATTAAGCAGTAAAAAAGCAAATCAGCATTATATTGAGGAACTCTGCCCCAAACCAGAGCAAAATTTTGCTAATTTTTAATCCCCTGACATAATCTGCACACTAATCTCTTTGCCTTGTAAACTGGAGGAGCCTAATATGAGCTATTTATGGATGGTTCAAACAAAAATCGCAGCACCCATGGAATCTTCCATGTGCAGAGTGCAACAGCAGCACAGCCCCACTCACATTCCCCCATTTACACACATGAACAGCAATTTGCAATAAGGCATTTTAATGGTGGGGAGAAAAACACAACCACAAACAAACTCCCACTTCTCCACTCCCACCAGGCATCTACCTAGCAACAGCTGACAAATGAAGAGGATTAAATTGATAGTGAGCTAAAGCCGATGCGATTATCCCCCTTCCCTACCACTTCTCATTGAGTTCCACCTGTGGGGAGCATCCCCTCAGCAATACCTCTGATGAATACAGAGATGGAAGCTCTGGCACATTTGCTGTCTTCCACCCCCAACACAAAGCACAGCCACAGTCCGGTCTTTCATTAGCATCTGTAGAGAAATACTAATCAGCATCTGGTCCAAGCATGCTCCTATTTACCTATCAACCTCCTTGCTGTATGGATGTGTGTACTCACACTCTTGCTCACTGTGCATTTCAGCTGAGTTGGATTACAGACACCAGGCACTTCCAGGACCAGGGAGTACCTCAGGTGCACTGTGGCGCCAGTCTCTAACTCCCATGTAAAGCCTAGAAATCCTCACACACAGAGAGAAAGCTGCCGCTGAGCAAGAAAAGACACAGGCTCTTCCCCTGGCTCAGGACTGGCTCAGTGATGGCTTGCAGAGATCAGCTGGATATTTCCATCCAAGCCCACATGGCTGCTTGGCTGGGCCAGCTGGCTGCTGCTTACCACTGGCACAGCTGGGGCAGCCAGAGGGCAGGGCTCAGTGCCCAAAAACGCTTGTGAAATCATCCTCACGGGTAGTACAGAACACACCCGCTCTCCTCTCAGACCCCAGGAAGCCTGCGGTCTTGGCAAGGCCAGAGACAGGCATCTTCAGCAGCCTTGCTCTGCCATGTGCCACCATATACAGCCTGACTTTCCCACCCTCCTTGTTAAAAGTACTTCTGCTCAAGTGTCTGAGATCATATTTACTAAACTGAGCTGCTACTCAAACAAAGAGAGTATTTCTGCCACATCCTTCAACTTTGTCAGAAGATGCTCTTTTGATTTCACACGTTATCAGGATGTAGAAGGAGGACAGATTTCAAAGTTATAATATACAGATAATGAAAAATAAACACTGACTGCAAATTTAGTTGAGGAAAAAAAATTCTCTGTAGATAGATGAATGTATTTCAGTGACTGCAGCTGTTGCTTCTGTATTATAGTCAACCGAATTGCATTGATAAAAGGCTTTAAAACAACACAGAAATACACCATTAGTTTTGAACCTTTTCATTTAAACAGCTTTCTCACACCTTCCAACCTTGATTCCTCCTCCCAAACCGACTCTTCGTTGAACAATTTGTTGCAATACCAAAGGGGATTTGGTAAAATACTGTATTTAGGAATCACTGTACAAAAATCACAAACCGGCTCTTTGATTCACCGCCTATACCAACAAAGACACATTTGTGCTCATCGCAAGAGCCTCGTCGGTAAGACACAGAGTGAAGCCTACGTGTACCTCCACCATGAACCCCCAACCATTTTAAAGAGCAAGATAAGACTCTCTCCCAGTCCCATGAGTAAAGGGGAAAGACAGCAGGAGAATTTAATAGTCATATCTAGCCACAAGAGAAATTAGCTGCTAAAACAACACTTCCTTTTCTAACGAGCAATTTTACGCAGCAATGAATAAAGTAAATTTGAGAGCAGCTATTTATTACAAGGAAATTAAAAATGCTCAGAGCACAGAGAAAGCAAATTTATTAGGGTAGACATTGGATCTATTTCTCAAATGTATTAACCCCTGACTGAGATGCAGAGAACCGTTGAGCTTTCTCTTTAACCAGCCCTGGGTTTGTGTTACTAAACAATCTCCCCACTGTTGATAAAAAACAGCAGCGCCAGAGACCCCACATTAGCTGTCTTGCCTCTTTTCCACTCCAAGCATGGCTTTGCTTTTGGGAGGTGTCCAGCCAGAGCCCTCGCTGTCAGCAGCATGTGTACACCCGCTCCGCTGGGAGACACAAAACCGCATTGCAGCCCCTTTGATTCTGTACTTTCTGTCCCTGCCTAGATAACTTTTCAGAAGCTGACAGAACCTTTACAATTTAATTGGTGTTGACACCTTTTGAAGCAATGCCTTGAGGCGCTGGGGGTCATTGTCTACTTTATCCTGCTTTTCTGCGGCTGCCTCCATTTGGCTACCTTGCAGCCTGTGGTGCTGTGGTGGCCCCTGCACTCTTCATTCATGTTTGTACTTGTACTGGGTCCCGTTACAAGGACCCTTGTTAAACGCCCAGCAGGCAGCACTGAATAGAGATTTTGACTATCTGGGATTGGAAGGCCTCTAGCAATAACGGAGAAAGCCCTGTCAACACAAAAGTATCCCAGTAGCAGTGGGGCGTTAACTTAATCACACATTTATGCCACAGGACCTCAGGACCAAGCTCCTTACTGTCGATTCACTGGCTATTAAGCCTTGGTAATTAGGTGGTTTCCCGTGACTTTTCTTTCTTGGGATCCACCAACTATCATTTTCCATATGTCCCTTTTTCCCAGAGTGGCTATACACCCTCACACATTCAGCAAGCCAGGCAGATGGCACCACATATTAGGCTCTGAGCAGCCAAAGCCAATTCAAAACAAGCAAGAGGGTTTCGTGTGGTGTTCCCAAAGCTGCCCAGAAAGCCGGGATCCAAAGATCACAGAGCAAACATCTTTCTAGGTTCAGACCTGCAGCACCCGTGAGCAGTAGGACTGTTATGGACAGGGATATCCCCAAAGGCAGCACTTGCACAGAGATGAACAGGAAAAAGATGCTAGTAGCATTTTGAGAACCACCTTTCACTTCATAAACAACTTTTAATATGCATTTCTGTGACCTTTCCCAGGTTTAAATAATTAGAGCTTTCAAATTTCCTACTGAAAGTGCAGAGGACATTCATTTTATTTGGTCCAAAGTGTCAGCCAGCTTGGGGCCACACCTTAGTAAACCAGCCTCAAGCACTGTATTAAGACAGCTGAATGAACAGGAGAGGAGCATAACCAACCAAAATGGAAAATAAAAGTTCATTTAGGTAAATCTGAGGTAGTTAAGTGCAGCCAGAATAATCTCACAGGCTATTCTCTCTTTATAAAACTCCCTTGTCTCCCCAAAAAACCCCAGCCTGGTTAGTCAAACCAGATGGCTGGGCTTTGCATTTTCCAGCCCTGTCTTAGTCTGCTTTTCCACAGTCATTCTGAATGCCAGCAGTTCACCTGCAAGGCTCCCACAAATGAAACTTACCATTCTAACACGATGCTACCAACTGCTCCTACTTAAGAATCACTTGGTCCCCTGTGCTGTCTGGGGGATACTCATCCCTGTGTCCAAGATCTGACTGACTCTGCAGGAGTAAGTCAACAAAGATGGGTTCCTGCACACCCCTCATTCCATGGAAACTGAGATACAACTTTGTATCTTTATTCCTTGTTGCCTTTCTCTCCCATAGTCATGCCCACAAGTCTCAGTCAGCTGCAGTCATCCTCACCCTCCTTTGCTCTATCCACAGGCTGCCTGAAGGACAGCTGCACCTCTGGGCTCTTCATTTGAGCTACTGTCATACCCCAGATATTTCCACCACCTGAATTAACATGCCACCACCAGGGTTACAAAGACTCAGAATAAAGAAAAACTTTCCACATGATGACGAAGCTGTATTCAACTGAGGTAAAGGCCTTTACCTTTCTTACGCTCTGCAAAAACCTTCACATCTTTCCATGTGCTTCTCTGGCATCGCACCCAGAGCTTTCTGAAAGTACAAAGTACAACAAATAGAGCATAAAAAACCCTTGTAGGTGCAGTGGAACAAAGGAGTGGTTCTGGAGAGGCCAGGCTGGCCTGGTGACGAACAGACATGACAGTTTCACAGAAACCACTCCTGATGCCAGGTACAAGGAGCTACATGTAAACAATGCCACGAAGAGCTTCCAGCTGCCCCATACTTCACACAGCTCTGCTGGCTCAGCCAGGTGAGGTTTCCTTTTGGCTGACAGAGGAAAATGCCATCTGCAGAGCACAACCACCCCACAAAGAGCATTAGCAGTGATAATTTGCTGCACAGACTTTCAAAGAAAGTAGTGGACTGCTTCCTTGAAGACTAAATTCAATCAAAAGGTCACTGCAGCTGAGCTAAAAGCACATGCTGGGGCAGAACTGTGTTTTTCTTCTGCTTTTCTCTATGATCATCTCATAGAGAGCCTGCAAGAGGGAATGGCATCTAGTAAATAAAAAAGTAAAGAAGCCACTCTAGACTGGGCACTCTCTATCACGTCAGTTTAGCCAAAGTTGTTCCTTGCAACAATTAAACTAAAAATACAACTCTTCCTCCGTGGAGAAAAGAGCTTGGCAGATTCCATTGCAAGGTACAGGATATTACCTAGGTGCATAAAGAACAGCCATATCTGAGGAGGGTGACATCTCTTTTTCTGGAAGTGGGCTTTGTGCCCTTTAACAGCCTTTAGCAAAGTTTTCTTCCATCATTGTACCCAGACTCTTTTTGGATCCATGAAAATTTCTGGTAACTACCATGATACCCATTCACTCCAGAGTCATGATGCTCCTTCAGAACGTCCTTTGGTTTCCTAAAAGAATAACACAAGGTACAGGAACTGTTCCCACAGCTAAAATAGTTTTCTCACCTCATATGCTTATCACAAAAGGCCTCTGGACTCGCTCCAACAGT
>VWYK01110989.1:0-19615 GCA_013399775.1 Semnornis frantzii | reverse complement strand
TTCAGGGAGTTGTAGAGAGGAGGCTTTCCCTAATCCTGTTTTTCTCTAGGCTGGACAATCTCAGGTCCCTCAGATGCTCCCCGTAAGACTTGTTTCCTAGACTTTTCACCAGCTTAATTGCCTTTCTCAGGAGCCACCAATCCACCACCCTTACTGTAGTAAGGGCAAGGTATCAGACTGTAGGTCTTAGTCAGTTACAGAACTCCTGCTTGCATCAGTGGAAGGAAGTGCAATAGTTATTCTTGACAGTTGCCTTAGATGCTTTGTATTGTTTATTTTAAAATCAAAATGACATCTGTGTTGTTTGTAAGGCAAAATATATTACTTGCAGATTACCCTTAGGGAGGTCAGTAATTGACAAGCTTACATTTTTCAGCACATCAGTCACGATATTGCTGCACAGAACTATGCATTTAATCCAAGATTATTTACCTTAGTAGTATGTAGGAGAGTATAGCTTTGTAGAACATATTTACTGGAAGTGGTCTTCACAGAAAAATGTGACCTTGTAACAACGTCTAGGTGTGCTTCCTTCTCCTTTTCTCTACTCATGTGGTAGGGCTAAATATCCATAAACGATGCAAACCAACCTGCAGTGGGATAAGACAACAGAACCATGGTGGTACTCCATACTTTCAGTTCAACTCTGCTTTCTGTGTAGACCATGGCTCCTCTGTTTGCTTGGACAAAGCAGATTAGAGATCTTTCTCATGAGGAAGTTTTGCTTCCACATTGCCTGGGTAAAACAGCAGCACAATGCCTAAGTAAGGGGAGAATCAGATCTCAAACTTGTGCAAAAGTGGGCACGTGATTGTAGCTGTGTTGCGAAGGGAGTGAATGTTATTAAAAGGAGCATGTTTGTTCATGTTCCAGGGTGTTACAGATAGCTATATTTAGCTTGTGTGGCAGCTCATAAACTCTTGTATGCTGACAAGGGAAAACTGTACTGACACTTATTGTTGGAATACGACATCTTGCACATTTACCAGTGCTACCTTATGGCTTCTTTCAATACCTCAGGCAATTCTGATCACTTTTTCTCATAGCAATTGCTTATTTTATACCTCTGTGTGTATGTAACCGTTCAACTGTGTTAGTTTGGTTTAGCAGTGGGTTAAATGCAATAATAATTTACATGTGAGACATACATCTCCCTAAAATCTGTTTCACTTGAAACATAACAAATATCCAGAGGGCATGATAGATAATTATTGGCCCAAATGTCTAAGTTGGTTCTGGGGTTACTTTCTAGAGCTTTGACTGGTATTTCTTTTTTTTCTATAATGTTTCCATTAGAACCTTTATGAAGTTTGAATGCAGGTTCAAATTATTTCTAGGTCTGGGGATGTGATTAAATCTGACTAATTTAACAAATACTAAAGTTGTCTCTAAGAACAATATAGTACAGGGTTGATCAGAAGATTTTCAGTCCCTTGTTGTTTGCTGAGCTTGCAGGATTGTACTGCCATGCAAATACAGTCTGTGTTTTTTCATTTCCTTTTTAAGTTGAAATATCTTGCTGAGAATTCCTACCTGTCTGTATTTTCCATGTCATATCATAAACCCCTTTGGAAGATAAAGATGGATGTGCTGACAGCTGTGGAGTTGTTTCTTTCACAGCCACTAATTATAGCTGTTGGTTGAGTCCTGCAGTAGTGATCACACAAAATATTTCTCTTATCAGGACAAGCTTGATATGTGAAGAGGAGTAATTATTTTCTCCCCTGTGTATAATGGTCTGCAGATACCAAGGGAAAAACAAATCTAGTGAGGGTAAGCGACTTCTAGTATTTTTGAGCATCTACCTAAAAAACAGATTTCCCTCAGGTGCTCTACTGACATTTTCTTATATTTGTCATCTGTTCTGAGGAAACCTTGTTCTTTCTCACCCTCAAACATCAGGGCTAAGTGGATGGGTATTGAACAACAGGTCCTTCTGGTTTCACAAGGAATTTGTTGAGCTGAAGGACTGCAGAATCTGGCTCAGCATTGGGTTAGCTCCATTACAGGGGGTTAGGTTAAATGCATATAAACCCCACATGAATGTACAGAGCTTCATTTTATGTTCCTTTCAAATCAAGGGTTGATTTTTGAGGTTTTGGCCACAGGTGGTGCTTGAAGCTTTTCCACCTCATATCTCAGGATTTAATATTTTGATTCAAAGGGTGGAATTTTCTTGGCATTGTAATAACTGACATTGGCATGAGGGTTTATCCTGACCCCCAGCAACTATTAGAGAAAAAAAAAGTGAGTCACACCTCCTCTCTGTGACCATGTGTGGACTCTGGCCCACGTAAGGGCTATAGACTCTCCAAGCCCACAGAGCTGTTTGTCTTGTGCCTAGTGTGCAAGAAAGGGTTCTTGTAAGCCCAGATTTAATTTGGACTCTCATTTATGCCAATATGCTATCAATGTCAGTGATCTTTCACCCAATATTCCTTTACCTGTTTCATAGAGAATCAGAGTCTGATAGACATCTAGGACCTGACGTAGTTCACTGAAGAACAGCTGTGAAGCTTTTGAAGTGTATTCTAATGATGTCTTCACCCTTCTTCCCCTCAGTGGGAAGTCCCTGAAGAATGCATCTTCTGTAGAACGAACCAAGGCAGCCTCAGGTGGATTAGCAGAGGGCTATGTGAACAGGCTTGCCAGAAATGAAAAAAAACCTGTTCTATAGCTTGTGACTTATGGAGGATATGGAAAACACTACGAAATTTCCAGTGTATGTGGCCATGCTTTCTATTGATACAACGAACCCTCTGAACCTCCTAACTTGCTGTGTTGAGAATTGCTAGCAACACCAATCCTAAGGCTCAATTTTCAGCTCCTGCTTTCCCTCAGGGCTTGGATGGCACAAGAACATGTGTGCAGTCAGGAAGCACAAGGCTGGTCAATTCACACCTCCCCTGGAGGTACATCCTATACTGGCTCTACTGCAGTCCTGAGGTCTGCACTAAAAATGACCTCTTTTTGTTATAGATGCAAAGGTCTTTACAAGTAAATCAGAACATTGCTGTCTCTGAAAGACAGAAGGATGTTTCCTTGTGAGTGAAGCCTCTAATACAGGACTAATAAGTGATCTTCTCCAAAGTCCACCACAGGATGCAATAGCCAGGAAAGAGAGTGCTGCCTGAAACACCAAGAGGAAATAGATAGCTTGTGAGAAAACAGAATGTTTACATTCTTCCAACTAATACGAGGTTTGCTTTCAGCCTTGTGGGAAATGCAAGACTCGTTGAACATCAGGTAGGAGCTGAAGTTACAGTAGAATCTATATGCATTTCTGGATTTGGATTTCAAGCAAAATTACAGGGAGTTTGTATCTACAGGCTTCTATAATTGTGTATATTTGTGACATATATAAAACACAGGATCAGAAACTGAACTAAAAACTGCATTTAGATAATGCAACTTCACAAGGTATCATACATGGTTTCAGCTGTGCTTTTAATTTCTGTATGGTATGAAGTATCAGCAAAGGCAATGCAATGTGCATTGGACAGTGTTCTTTAATAGTTAAAATGAATTAAACTCACGGTGGGCCTATGAAGTCACCCAGAAAGTTACCATGGCTCAGCTGATTTACAGGGACTTGAATTCCTTCTATCACCTGAGCATGGGCAAGCTCATGCATGAGCATGGCCTGGAGCAGCTCTCCTATGAGGACAGGCTGAGAGAGTTGGGACTCTGCAGCCTGGAGAAGAGAAGGCTTCGAGGAGACCTTATAGTAGCCTTTCAATATCTGAAGGGGGCCTACAGGAAGGCTGGGGAGAGACTATTGACAAGGTCTTGTAGTGACAAGACAAGGGGCAATGGGTTTAAAGTGGCAGAGGGGAGATTTAGACTAGATGTTAGGAGGAAGTTCTTTACAGTGAGGGTGGTGAGGCACTGGCACAGGTTGCCCAGGGAGGTTGTGACTGCTCCCTCCCTGGAGGTGTTCAAGGCCAGATCGGATGGGGCCTTGAGTGACCCGTACTAGTGGGAGGTGTCCCTGCCTATGGCAGGGGGTTGGAACTAGATGATACTTGAGGTTCCTTCCAACCTTACCATTCTATGATAAGCTTTTGTTTTGGGTAGGAGGAAAGTGCTGGCTACACAAATCTCAGATGCCTGACCTTCCACAGACTGACTGTATCTCTTGACCCATCTCTACAAGGAGTAGAATGTGATATTGTTTGATGGAGGCTTTAGGTTATGAAGATAGCTGTAGAAATAACACATACTTTCTGGTTAGAAAGTCCCATTCTGCAAATCATCTTCCACTACGATTTCTCCCAGATAGCTCACTGACATTGCTTTTAGGCTTATCCCACATAAACAACTGATGTTGCTCCAAATTAGCCTGTACTGCATAAAAACTGTGCACATAGCTGGCACCTCTTTCTCTTGAAATCACACATAATTTCATTTTTGGGCTGCAAGGATCTCTGATGATTGATCCAAAACACACCAGCTTCTCAAAACCCCAGTTCTCACTATAGTATAATGACTACCATCCAACCATTGGATTTACCGTGTTTGTCTTTGACCAGATTTGTCAGTGCTTTAGAGGATTTTGCACTAATAAATTGCTTTAGGTTAATGTGAGGTGCCTTCAAATCATTGGAGATTTCATTGTGGAAAATACTTTGCAAAGCTGTGTATCCTAAATGGCTGCACTCCAGTATCTGAAATTCCAATCTTATTTACTGCAAATGACTGGCAGCCAGGAGATGTGGAAGGTATTTTTGCCACACTGAATAAAATGTAGGGGGAAAAGGACCTGATGTTTCAGTTCCTGTGTGATGCATGTGGGCTTTTGCGGTCAATTACCCGTGAATAAAGGAAACACTTCTCAAATAGTAATCAGGATAATAATCACTGTGCTTGACACTGCAATATTTGATGTGTCCTCAAGTAGTGGATACAGAGAACTTTTTGTTGCTTCTGTGCCATTCAAGGATCTCAGTCCCAGTGATGTTGCAGAAGGGCTCAGTGATGGTCTTGTTCTACTTCAAATCTCAGACAGCAGCTGTGAGGTGGATGGTGAGCACTTTCCCAAACCCCTCATACAGAACTCTAATGCAGGTGATATGGGTGTGAGCAGGCTCTAAGCCAGGAGCCTGATGTCAAGCTGATGAATCTATGCTTATTATTCATGGTCCTCCCTACCCTGCCTTGCCACCTGGCAATCAAGCAAGTACTTGCTCTGTATTGACTTACATAAAATCTCATGCTTACCTCATGTTTGAGTGCACTACTGCTCTTTATGCTGCTGTGAGTATCAGTGCTGTGTATTTTCACTATACAACTGCAAAATGCAATAGCTTCTATCCTAATTTTGATACGTGATAGTTACAATTATGAATGTTGAGAGGGATAATACCTTGCATTACAAAGAGTTATTTTTTATTGATTTGAGGAAGTTACTCATTCATCTATGTCATCTCATAGCAGGCTTACATCTCCCATTCCCAAGTGATGTCTCTAAGTGAAGGGTTTTAAGCAGGTCTTGCCAGACTTTGTTGACTAATCAGGCTTTTGATGGGCCACACAGTGCCCATTGCTGCATCCAGTAGACTAAGAAACTTGGATCCTATTTTTGTCTTTGCCGTTGACTGGCTAGTGTAACCCTTGGCCAGACATTTAATTCCTTTGTGGCTTTGTTTTCCCTCTTACACACAGCCTGTCTTGTCTGTTTAGTTTGTAAGCATACCTGGACAAGGCTTGTCCTGTGTGGTGTTTGTATAGTGCCAAGCCAGCAGGGCTTCAGTCTTGGCGGAGGCTCGGAAGTGCTACCTGGGTATAAAGTTATCACCATGTTAGTGCAGTAATCAGTTATCCCAGCTAATGCTGCACTGGCGGTTGGCTTCACTGACTCCTAGCAGGATGGATGAAATCAGAATGGGTCCCCATGTAATCCCACAGCGGGCGTTGTTGAGCTATAGAAGTAAGAATAATCATAACAAAGAGCATGTTGGAGCCTTCTGCACAGTTCTGGCACCGACTGGGTTGTTGTAACAACTCTTTCTTTGGGCTGAATCAGTTTTGGGATGGAGACTGCAGTGCTTTGAATGGGAACCACAGTCTCTGTAAGATGCCGGGTAGCTGTGGCAGGTTACATCACTTGGGTTAAACATCTCCTTTCACAACGCTGCGCTTGCTGGCACACTCAGACGAGATGTCATGGGCTGCATGTGCTCAGAGACCGAATTACCCAGTGTCCTGCCCAGCACCCCTCTGAGCAGGAGAGGAGACCCAGCTCCTTTAGATGGGAGCATAGAGAGGATAGAGAGGAACCAGATATCTGTGGCTGATCTGGAAGGCTGACAGGATTTCTTTTAGATCAAAACTACTCTAGACAATTTAATGAATACAAATAAAATCAGAGGAATTAAACACATTCTATCTAATGTGCTTAATTGTGTTCTAAAGAGTATTTTCAACATGCCTCTCAGCTTTTCAAACATTGCCTTATATGTGAGTACTTTCACAGACCCTGTAAAATCAGCCCTGGTGCTGTGTAGGATGGCACAGGGCATGAGACAATCTTTTTAAATCTATGACCAAGAAGCATTGTTCTATGTCCTGAGCCATGGACAGAGAGATCTGCTCACCCATGATGCATTTTAAAGTGCATTTTGGAGGGTTTCCAAAAAGGGAATGGGGATAAAGCTAAACCAATAAAAGGAAACCTCACAACCTTGGCTTAGGAAAAGTGAGCACTGCTCCATAATAAAAGATTGTAGGGAGTGACATTGGAGATTGAAGCAATACCCATGGCACACTTTTCAACAAGGTGAGTGGTAGCTATGCTGGCTGTAGAAGCAGCAATTTCACAATATTCCTGCAATATAACTGAAGGGAACTGTGTAGCAGGCAAGAAAAACTATCTGATTTTAGAAGATTTAATTCCCCTGAAGAAAAGCTAAGCTTTGTTCTTGAAGAGTCAAGTCAAATCCTGCTTGTAGCAAAACCTCTGTTCTCTTTTTGTGTGCTGGCTGCTTTCTGAGGTTAGTCAGCAGCGCAATTATTGCAGGAGTCTCTCGGGAGCTGTGCAGACACACAGCATTGTTGCACCTGTACTGGGGAATCCACAGTCCCCCTTGCCAAGGGAGGGCTTAGTGGCTTGTTCTTAGGTACTGGCAGAGCTGGGTCTGGAACTCATGTTTCTTAGTTCTGAGCTTTGTGTATGAATCCCATCATCACTACAGAGTCCATCTTAGTTGTCTCCTTGCAGAGGAAGAGGATCTTTGGATCTTTCAGAAATGGCTTTTTGTAATAGTAAGAACCACGGTAAGTGTGCACAAAGTACAGTGTTCTTCATGCTCAGGATGAGTTACTGAAACAAGAGCAGAGAAAATAGACAAACCAGTTTAAAAGATGTCTCCGTGTCCCACTGCAATGGGTGAAACATTCTCTGTGCAGGGCTTGTCCTGACTTGGAGAAGTTTGGTGGGAATCCGTGTGCCTTGATTGTGTGTACATAGGTCCTGGTCCTTATAACATTGCTGAGAAAAAGCCACTCTGTATGACCTGTTCTGTGACCTGCACCCTGCATGGTGCTCAGCAAATTCAGAATCTGTGGGAGCTGCTCGATACCCAACCCAGGTCCTTTTCTCTTGCCAAAACTGCTGCACTTCAGACGCTGGCAGCTTTCTGAAATGGCAAACCTTTTGGAAGAGACATTGCTGTTGGCTTTCACAGCAGTTGGCTCTTTGGAAACATTCCTCTTGAATCATGTTAAAAGCAATTTCAGTGTCTGATTTAACTCATCCATATCATCAGCACCAATAACTGAAACCTCTGCAGACTCCAGCCTCACCAGGACCTTGCCAAGAGCTGGCATTATACTGCTTACCAAGCAACTCCTTATAAACAGTGAGCATTGAGCTCAACACGTGTGTATGTTCTTGCAGGGTGCTCTGTGTGTCTGGCTGGCATAGCTGTGAGGAGCTTTAAATGTTGCTCTTACATGTGCAGTTTTATCTGTCAGAGTTGCTGCCAAGCTTGAACTGACAAATAAAACCATCCTGCTCCTAAGAAGTTCCCCAGGTGTGAGCTATGAACAGATACAAAGCACCCAGGAACTATTTCAGGTTTTAGCTTAAGGGCTGTGAAAGTATGAGGAAGGTAATAGTTGTCTTTCAGCCTCTGTGTGCACACCCTGTTTTGCAGCACTGCAGTGTGCTCATAGCAGCATCACCTTCCTGTTACTTGTGCATCAGAAAATGTGAGTGTGAAGAAAACAAGGGTTTTCAAAGAACCTCAGACTTTGCTGCATCTCCATAGGACTAATTTGTGTCCCATAGTGGTGGTAGGAGTTGAAGAGTCAGGTACTCAGCTCTCATAACCATTCCAGCCACACTGTCTGATTCCAGCACTCAAGCGCTCACTATTAGAAAGCTGCATTGCAGAAAGGGATGCCAGAGCAGACAGAGTATCAGTCCCTCCAGGTTTTACTCACAGTGTTTGTCCTGGGAGAGGCTGTTGCAAAGTGTTACACAGAATAAACCCTTTTCACCCCTTTAACCCTACGTGCAGAGGATGCAGTTTACTATCTAAGTAGCCCTGATACAGCTTGTTGGTAGCGCAGCAAGCTTATGGGTAATGGATCTCATTAGCTTTTTTTGCTTTCAAACTAAACTTTCAGATACAGCTCCTCAGAAAGCTTTAGCTTTTTCCCTTTGTTATGAAACTGTTTCTTCATTCTCCACTTCAGTACAGCTCCCGTAGGAGAGTGGTGAAACTTCCAACCTTGCCTGAGACCTTGTCTCTGCAGCTTTCCAGGGGCCAGAAACTTGCTGACCTGCTGAGCGTGACAAATGTAGGGAAATACTTGGTGCCTCTGATCTGTTCGCTTTGGTTAATGCAAGATAATCTTTTACTACCTCTTTATTTAAGCCTTTGGTCCTTTTTTTTTAGCAACAAAGATCTATTCGGGGCATTTATTTTGTTGGTTCTTCTCTTGCTTTAATTTTCAGCCTCTGCTTTGGTTTGAGGTCTTTCAACTCAGCCTCATACTATCACTAAAATTCCATGTTCCTATGACAGACTTCCTATGCCTTTTTTCAATCTCCTGCTATTCCAAAACATGTTTCACCTTCATCGTGATAAGGACATGAGAGGCTTTTAGCTTCCCTTTCCTTATGGAGGATACATCTGAGGCACACTTGTTTTACTTCTTTACTCCCAGTGTTTCATTCTCATAACTGAAGCCTGCTGCTTTTGCACCAATGTCTAACTTAAAAGTAATAAATGTGCCATCTGCTTTCAGGCTGATAGCACATTCATCTTCTGCAGTAGAACTGTCCACTGGCCCCATGTCTGCCCCTACTCTGCTGGCAAATACATACTCTTCTCAAGTGACACCATTCCCAGCCTGCCCTTGTCCTAGCCTGTGCTTGTGTTTGTGCCTGCAGTCTAGACAAAGAGTCCTTCCTCCTCTCTGTTCTCCACGGTCTGTAAGACCTCTTTGCCACACCCTTAGCATCATGCTTCTGTCAAGTCTTCATAGCTGTGGCCCAGGCCTGTGCAACCAGTGCCTGTCAAACTGTGACGGTCTACCAAGAGTTAATTTGGGGTCCTTTTCCTCTTTTCCTGAGTGTGATTTCTGGATCCCAGTCATCAGCTTATCTCTTACTGCGTGCTGAGACTCACTGCTCAACTTTGGCTGAAGATGGTTCTTCTGCTTCCTTATTCTTTATATTTAAAACCAGAGCTGGTGTATGTTTGATTTGTGTCCCATGTGTGATACTGAGATGTCTTTATTCCCACTGCCTAATTAACAGGAAATCCCCAAGAACATCACTTCTGAATCAGCCATTTCCCTCCACAGAGCTGTTGCCTAGCTGGTGTCTGTCTGCTGGCACTCACTGTTTGCAGGTGACCATCACCAACTGCCTGAATTAAGGGCCTGAGGAGCTATGGGGACAGTGGAGAGGTATGTGCACATCCTCAAGCTGTAAGCTCAGTATCATTTTCCTGAAAACTGCACCTCCTGTGAAGCTTCTGAAGCTCTGTTCTACAGTTAAAAGACAATCAAAGTAGTTTTTGCTTTTGGCACCATGAGTGGTGTTTAAAATTTCTTACAAGAGATCTGTCTTGCTCTGCATCCAATTCCACTTGATTGTGTGTAACAAAACCATCCCTGCAACCTAACTAGATATTTAGAGGCTGGAGAATTTGTGCCTCAAAGAGCAAGACCTCTCTTCTACAACTGTGGAGAAGAGGAGGAAGAGGAAAGGTGTTAGAGCCTTGGTAATACTCTTGTCATAGGAGTTTATCCTGCTTCAGAAAGGTGTAAAAATATGCAAGTGAAAGGGAGAGATGAGATGCTGCTTCTGGGGTTTTAAGCTGATATTTGCCCTTTTCATGTTTGCAAGATCACCATTTCCATAATTGACTTGGCAAACACACAAAGCTGTAGTCAAAACCTTTGTTTTATGTTGCACAATGGGGTATTGTATTTAATTTATCCTGTAAGACACTTTACTCTTTTCCAGAGTGTCTTATCCAGCTTTTGGCTCCAGGCAATTGCTTTTAATAACTTGAGACTGACCAAAAGGACGTTGTCTTCTTCAACAGCTTAGGCACGAGGTATGATAGATCACTTTGTTACTGTCAAAGAATGGATTTTTTCACTCCATTGGCAACATGTTTAATCCTGGATCTTGTTACTCTGCTGCCATTCACTGGGACAGAAAAAGGAGAGGGAAGAGGAGCTTTGCCTTTTACTGTTCCAGTGAAGTCACTTAGTTCTCTCAAGATGCAAAAACCCATTTGGTCCCATTTAGAAATGAACTCTGCAAATTGACTGACGTGTTGCTGGAAGAACAAATAGTAAAATACAGCGTTGCTTGTCTGTATCTGACAACGTAGATTTCTTGTGAGAAAATGTTTGAAGTACTGGAGAGTACCCAAATGTGAAATCTCGTGCTGGCTGAGCACTGAACCATTCTCAAAACCGGCTTTAATCTGATGTGTTACAAGTAGAGATTTCAGCTGTGGGCTGAAAGGGCTAAAAATTCCAACTCATTCAGACAATAATTTGGTGAGATTGTGACCCCTCACTTCTCTGGTGAAATCATTCCCTTCCATTAGGGCTTCATTATCCTTTCAAATCAATTCTAGGTGGGAGTAATACTACTGATTTTAGCTGGTGATTTGCACCAGGAAAATGTCTTGACTCTCCTGCTCCTGTGGGCAGGCTTTGTGTGAGAAGCTTTTAGAGGAGCCCATGCTGAGAGTCCCCGCAGTGTGTAATTCTCTGGACTGGAGGGGATTCGTCACTAGGTACAGCTTTCCCTAAATACCCACCTTACAGAGGCATTTTGTCCCTGGCATCGGCATGTTGATGGGATGATCCCTCCACCCTACCTGGCCCTGTCATGGCAAGAGCCTATGGCTGCATCTGACACTGTCCAGCACCTCACTTCAGTTCTCTTGTTGCTCTTACTGGGATGCTGCTTCCTCACTTGGGGTTTGATTTGTTTTCACTCTGAGTGAAATATCCCAAACAATGTCTTTAGGAACACGAGTTTTGGTATGGTCACAAGTTTGTATTCAGAGGCTGTCTAGTTTTCAGGATGTGTCTCCACTGTGTCCAAAAGTGTAGCTGTGGGGACAGAGCAGAGGAGCACTAAACTTTCCAGTGTGTGTGACGACAGCGCCACAGAGGGATTGCTAACACTCTGCAGCCTTAGGACTCTGTTAGAACCTCAGCTGGGGTTTTTGCACCTCAGCCATCACAGTGTGGCCTGTGTCTTTGTCAGCTGGGCATGCTCCTGTTCCTGAGTTCCAGCTCCCCAGGCCATCAGAGCACTCACCTTGAGATGTGGACGCTCAGGCCAGCAAGGTGAGTGCTCCTGTGAGCAGGGCAGCACCCCCTAGCTTTGGTAGGGCTGCTAATCACTGAAAGGCTCACTGTCAGGAAGGCTGATAAGAATTTATAACAGGTTATATCCAATTAATTTTGTTTTGAAGTGATGCAATGCTGCATTTTGGTAACAAGGATAAGTGCAGAGT
The DNA here is from genome assembly GCA_013399775.1 of Semnornis frantzii. NCBI lineage: Eukaryota > Metazoa > Chordata > Aves > Piciformes > Ramphastidae > Semnornis > Semnornis frantzii. Next base: position 7,610 of record VWYK01110989.1, on the reverse strand, counting down.
CCTGCACCTGGGGAGGAGTAATAAACTGCACCAATACAGGCTGGGAGGTGATCTGCTGGAGAGCAGCCCTGTGGAGAGGGACCTGGGAGTCCTGGTGGATAAGAAGTTGTCCATGGGTCGGCAACATGCCCTTGTGGCCAAGGCCAATGGGATCCTGGGGTGCACTAAGAAGAGTGTGTCCAGGAGATGGAGGGAGGTTCTCCTCTGCCTCTACTCTGCCCTGGTGAGACCTCATCTTGAGTACTGCCTTCAACTTTGGGCTCCCCAGTTTATGAGGGACAGGGATCTGTTTGAAATCAGAGTCCATTGGAGGGCTACGAGGATGGTCAGGGGACTGGAACACTGCCTTGTGGGGAGAGGCTGAGGGACCTGAGGCTTTTTAGTCTGGAGAAGAGAAGACTGAGTTTATAACTATCTGAGGGCTGGGTGTCAGGAGAGGGGAGACAGGCTCTTCTCACTTCCTCCCTGTGATAGGACAAGGAGCAATGGATGTAAGCTGCAGCACAGGACGTTCCGCCTCAACACAAGGGGGAATTTCTTTACTGTAAGGGTCACTGGAGTGGGCTCCCCAGAGAGGTTGTGGAGTCTCCTTCTCTGAAGACTATCAAGGCCCATCTGGATGCATTCCTCTGTGACCTGAGCTAGATTGTATGGTCCTGCTCTGGCAGGTGGGTTGAACTCGATGATATCTTTGGGTCACTTCCAACCCCTAGCATCCTGTGATCCTCTAACCAATAGCTAGTTTCATGTTTGGAAAAGATGACCTTGTCTCAGTGGCAGATATCTCCAGTTCCAGGAGCACCTGGTCTCCAAAACCATCTCTCAAGATGCTGGAAAAAAATTTGTGTCCCAACAGATGTCAGAAGAAAGGCAGTACTTGAAGAGCAGGATGCGAATTTTTTGTTCTGGTCTGCTGCTATCAAATTCTGTATCAGCTGCTGAGCAGGGGTCGCTGTGTGATTTTTGTGCTTCTTTTGCAACTGGGTGCTTGGACTACAGAGTGTGTTACTCTTCTGAATGGTAAGGCTGCAGTTCCACCACTCCTGGCTGCCTCAGCTACCTCCTGCTCCATGCAACAGGATGGTGGGCTCTTGTTGGTGTGTTGGTGCACATATGGTGCAGAGACAGTTGGTGAATTCTAAAGGAATGACCTTCAGGACTGACATTCCTCTATATTTTCATGTTTTTGTCATGCTGTGGTGGTTTGTTCATTCCTCTTTTATCTCCTCCAAGCGAAAAGCTCTGCAGTCTTCCAGACAGTGTCTCTCTCTCTCCTTCTCTCACTTGCCCAGTCAGACCATCTGTTCCCAGATTACAGATTTCTCTACATGAGTACCAGGTAACAGACGTGGCTTCGCCCAGTAACTGCAGCAAAAAAGGCTTTCACACACTCTCTGCAATCTGTGAACATATGATCAGTCTAGGATAACATGTCGTGCCAAGCACACACCAGAGACATTTATATGCAGTAACAAAATGAACCCTGAAATCAGGTACTTGGCAGCCCCAAACCTGACATTTCCTCTGCGTGGCTTGAGAAGAGGCGCCTATGCCTCTGAGGAAGGGAGGCCATGCTCCTGTCCAGTGGGCTCTCTCAAGGGGTGCAAGCATCTCTCAAGCTTTGCTTAAAGGGAAGCTGGCAACATTGGCCATCACTGCCCCCTGTCAGCCCTCCGGGTTGGTGTGGGGACAAGGTCTCTTGTCTTTGCTGACTGTTCAATAATGAGCTTTTGCCAAGTGATGGGAGACACCAGAAAAGGCATTTTTTCCCCTCGTCCTTTATCATCTTCACTGGATGCTGCCCACTTTGTGAGCAGGCTACAGAGACAGACTGATATCCTGTACACAAGTGTGTGTATGTAGTATATCTATTAATATATATCTAAGCTCTTATATCCCCTTTCCCATTATCACATCACATCACTCCTCAAAGGATCATAGTTAGACCAGTTATCAAAGCAAGGGGTTTTGACTGAGGGAACTGCTGCTTACTCTAATGACCACTGAACACTTGCCTCAAGCCTGTGCTGCTATTTTCTTCTGTAATGGTTGGAAAGTTAGGAAGCTGACTTGAAGCTGAGGGACCGTGTGTAGGTACCAAAGGCAGATAAGGCACAAAGCAACAGTTTGTTGAGCTCTCTTGTGATGTGTGGAACAAGGTTAGTCTTTATCTCTGCTGTGGGGTAAGTACTGCAACATATTCCAACAAATGGACAATGTCTTTATTTTCTGATAAGTGAACATATGTGTTAAAAGTCTCATGCTAGTCCTATGCTCCCCAGTGACTGAGAAATAATAAAAGTCTTACACAAGTTAGTACCCAAGAGAAACTACTACATAGGCTGACAGGGAATTTAGTAGTAAATTTTACCTTTAGAATTTTTTTTTTTTTTACAGTATTATTTACTGTCCCTTGGATTTCTGGTGAAAAAGAGTTGGTCATCTGCTCAATGGCACTCCATAAAAAGTACTTTGAGCAATTCAAAACCTGAGTGCAAAGTTTTTTCACAAAGTGGAGGAACCTCAATATATTGTGTCTCCATCCGCACAGAAATAAACCAAAGCAATATTCAGAGAGTCAGGATGCATTTATGTATTCATTTATTATTTACCTGCCTCATATGGTCCCGTCTGGGTCTTGTCTCCCAAGAACCAACATGCATTATCATGGTCACAATGCAAAAAGCAAAAGTGGTAGGGCAGTATTTCAAAGTATTTCCTCCCAAACATACTGCAGACATGCAGCAGAAAGAAGCCATGTGTGGCAAAGGCAGTCGATGTGTACAAGTGCTCAGCTGTACAGATGTGAGCAATTTCAGTGTCCAGCACTGCCTGTCTAAGAGGCCAAACCTACTGCTGTACACTTCACCAGAGGCTGCTGCTTTGGGATGAGCAGGTCGTCTGAACACAGAGTAACCAATGCAGGCATTTAGTAGTCAGTCACTGCGCTATTTTTTGTCTCAAAGGCACAAATCTCGTAAGGCGTCGTTGGTGTAAAGGCTTTATTTTGTATTTCATAGCACAGACAACTTTTATCGCCACACCATTTGTGCAGAGGTTAACAGCAATCTCACAGCTTGCTGTGACCTTGCTCTGGTGTTTGAGGAACATTCACCACACTGAGCCAGTTCCTTTGGTAATTGTGTCCTGTTTGCTGAAAAGTTGTTTTCTGTGATGATTGACAGCTCCTACTAGACTAGGATGAGAGGAAACAATCTCCAGTTGTATCAGGGGAGGTTTAGATTGGACATTGGAAGAGATGTGGTGCTGAGGGATATAGTTTGGCACCAGCCTTGCTAGAGTTAAAGAATCATTAGATTTAATGATCTTAAGGGCCTTTCCCAACCAAAATAATTCTATGAATCTAAAGAGGAGATTACATCTAGGTAGGAGAGCAGCAGTGAGTTAATGAAGTGAACAGGTTAATTTCACTTTTCCTGGTGCTGTTATAACCTCTTAGCCAGTCATTGCTGTTCCAGTTTCATAGAGACATCAGAGATGACCCCATCCAGGTTGGGGCAGAGCTCTTGATCTGTGCACGTGGAACTGATTGCTCAGGCTGTGTGCATGTGTTGGGCCTGTGACTCCACAGCCCTGAGCCTGGGACACAGGTGTCCTGGGTATCCTTAGGGAACACCAAAGGAGGTGCTTCCTCCTCTTCCTCCCTCTGTCCACACCAGGGATCATATTTCCATGAACCTGGAATCATTTCTGGAGCCCAGAGGTCAAAAAGCAAGATGCAGTGTGTTTCTGTGTGCAGGGCAGGAGGTGTGTGTTCTGGTGTGCAGGGAAGGTAACGGATTTGTGCAGAGGGCTGCTGAGCACACAGACATGCTCAGATATTTGAGAGTGAAAGGTGTTTATAGGCTGAGACGAATGAGGAGATTTTGTCTGTAAACAATTTATTCACTGTTGCTCTTTCCCGAAAGATCAGCTCCCAGTCAGGAACAAATCTTCCTTTATCCAAAGCCTTTTCTTTTAGGGAAAACAGGGAAAACAATCATTTAAGCTACAGACCAGTATATTTCTGTCAGAATAATCACTGTGCTGAAAATCAAACAGATCCATGTGTGATTACCTCTGTGTAGAGATTCACGCTTTCAGCACTAGGCAGAAGGTGTTAAATAAATGTTGACTCAGGTTTCTGCATTTTCTCTCTAATTTCCCACATCTTGATTCTTTGTGCAACTGTTTCTGAAACTTGGAACTAAATCTTGTTTTTAATGTTATTTTTGTTTGGGGTTTTTTTCCCGCCGCTTCAATCCACATCTCTCTGCTTTAATGCCACAAGACCGTGTGGGAGCATTAGTTACAATGATTTTAAAAAATAAAAAAATAGAGCAAGGATGAATTAATCTAAAAGCCAGACACCTTCATTAAGTAAAGTAGGGAGGAGAATAATATATATAATTAGCAAGAATTCTGCTTGCTGTATGCTCTAATGTGCTATATTAGCCATCTAATTATTTTAAAATGTTATTAATTGCATTGAAATTGTTAGCTACTGTTGTTAATAGCCAATTAGGGCTACTCTGAAAGGGGAGCTATTTGCTGATAATATGATTTCAAGAAATCAGAGTACTTACCACATTTGCATTCACTTTTTTATCTATTCCTCTTCAGAATCCATAATTAATTTTCCCCCCTGTGATACAGAAAGGCAAAGTGATGGATAAAGGTAGTTGTTATGTGGGTGAACCTGTGGGTACTGTCACACATCCATGTCTTCTTTCTGTTTTTTGCTTCTGGAGGCAGATCGTGGCCTTGATGGGCGTTTGGAATGCTCTACTGTGGCTCTATGTTCTAACAGCACTCTGGTCTTGTGCCTCAGTATCAGCAGAGATCTGGGCTGTGAACCAGTGTCTGTGGGGGTGAGACACTTTGCTTTCTTTCTCTCCCTTTCTTGGATGCTATGATTCATACCTGTTGATTAACCAACAGATGACCCAGTGCAAGGTAAATCAGTTTTAACCTATGCTCTGAAAATTAGTCACTTGCACTCCCAGGGAGACCTGCAGCAAGAAATTAAAACAACTGACAAACCTGTGGGACCCAGTTGGTCGCAGCCCAGAACAGATCCAAGATCTTTCACGTCGCCCCGGAGGAAAAGCTATCAGGAATTGTGATAGTGTTTCCTTCATTGTGGATGTATTTTGGGTAACTCCTCCACAGACCAAATAAGAATAAAAGCCTAGCTTCTGCAGCAGTTGTGTTACAAACTAAGTTAGGCTGTAGGAAGATGAGAGTTGATGGCTCACTGGTGACTTCCTAATGTACAGCAATACAGTGCTGTAGTGTAGTGAAAACTTTACTAGGCGCAGATCTGAAGGAAGTGTGCAAACTGTACTCTTAGTTCAGGAAAGGTGCTGGTGGTAGGGGGAGATGAGGTTGCTCTGTGGCTCAGAGAAAACAGCCCAGACTTAACCCTCCTGATTGTCCTGCTTCAGCTCTACATTAGCTGCACATTCAAACTCACTACTGCTGGCTCAGCTGTGTGGCCATGGGAGCTCCCTGCTTTGGTGAGTTCTGTTTCTGAGCAGAGTTTAGCTCTTCTCCATTCCTTTCCTTGAGTCCTTTCCTGTTACTTCAGGGATCAAATACAAGATACCTCTGCTTGCTCCCTGATGGTGCTGGTTTTGGAAGGTGCTTCCATGCTGCCAAAGCTTGCATCCTCAAGTCCCCATGTATTCTTAGTATTCTCTACTGTAGTTCTAGTCACATTGTCATCCCAGTAAAAGAGGATTATTTTATGAGACCTACTGTGTGACCTGCAACCACTGCCTATCAAAGAAATCCATTTTACATGTCTCTAAGCAGAAGGAATTTTCAGTTCTTTATGCAAATATATGATGGTGATATCCATGTACATGCAATAATTCTGTATCAGCCTAGAAAGCTGTCTCTATAATGTCCTGATTTGACAAATACAAAAGCCATCTACAACTTTCACACCACCGTATCCAAACTGGTAATGACTTTAATTATTATATTAATTACACTGTGATAATTTCAAGACTCATTTCAAGTATTATCCCTATGAGGAAAGGCTGAGGGAGCTGAGGCTATTTAACCTGGAGGAGGCTCATGGGAGACCTTACTGCTCTCTGCAACAACTTGAAGGGGGGTTGTAGCCAGGTGGCAGTTGGTCTCTTCTGCCAGGCAACCAGTGACAGAACCAGAGGACACAGTCTCAAACTGTGCCAGGGCAGGTTTAGGCTGAACTTAGGAAGAAGTTCTTCCTGGAAAGAGTGATTGGCATTGGAATGGGCTACCCAGGGAGGTGGTGGAGTCACTCTTAAACTAGTCCAGGTTAAAAACCTGGAGATGTTTAAAGGGAGGCTGGATGAAGCACTTAGTGCCATGGTTTAGTTGGTGATAGGTTGGACTTAATGATCTCAAAGGTCTTTTCCAACCTACTTAATTCTGTGATTCTGTAATTTCACATCAAGATTTTAAAGTTTCTCTGCTGAAGACCATTTTGAAAGCTGTAGTACAATTCTGATTTAAAATGAAAAGAAATTTCAAAACGTTCCAATTTTCCCTGGAAAAGAAATGCAGGGATTTCACCATCTGTACTGGAACTGTTACAGAGCAGAGGAATTTATACTACTTCTTGTTTTCTCTGCACAATGCCATCCCTTTTGCTATGTCTGGTATTTGTCTAGATACACTTAGGTACGTACATGATTGTCCATTTTTTGAGGAAGCAGCCTTCTTTTTATTCTATATCTATAATTTTTAGCTTCACCAATATTGTAACCAGTGAAAAAGACATGCAAAAAGATGAATTGCATTTTGAATGTGTCATGAAGGAACTGCTTTTTAATTAATCCATTTGGCTTCAAAATTACTCACATACTGAGGAGCTGGAGCAGAAATAAATCTTTCCATATCTTATTTTATTGCTTATACAGATTTTTGACTTCTGATATGTTTTAAGGAAACAAAAAAATAAGAACTTGTGCTTTCTCTGATATTGTGTGATCCAGACCGTCAATTGGTTGGTGTGAACTAACATGAAAAATATAGATTTCTCTGTGCTCTGAATCTCCTCTCCTCTCCCATTCTCATTTCCGTTTTTAAACTGCTTCAGAAGATTTGGATTTGACCAGGTAAGACAGAAATAAGAGTTCTTAAATTCTGCATTTTTAGTGGTTTTAAACCTTTACTTCAGAAATTTTAGTTGTATTATAAATTTTAAAGTGTCTGGGTTTGGAAATATGGAAGCTAATGAGGGACTTTGTAGGATGTCAGGTAGTGATAGGACTAGGGGGAATAGAGCAAAACTAGAAGTTGGGTAGATTCAGATTAGATGTTAGGAAGAAGTTGTTCATCATGAGAGTGGTGAGATACTGGAGGAGGTTGCCCAGTGAGGTGGTGGAAACCCCATCCCTGGAAGTTTTTAAGGCCAGGCTGGATGGGGCTCTGAGCAACCTGATCTAGTGTGAACTGAATGATCCTTGAGGTGCCTTCTAGCCCTGACAATTATATGATTCTGTGATAAAAAACCCTACACTAAACAGACTGAATGGATTTCTAAATGATTCCTTAAATCTTGAAGATGGAAATGAAAATGTGTCAAAACCTCACCAGCTTAAAAAAAAAAAAAA
>VWYK01110985.1:15782-37234 GCA_013399775.1 Semnornis frantzii | reverse complement strand
TAAATACCTCTCTATTTATAAACACTACAGTTTATGAAATTCTGAATTAATTCCCTCGCTGTGCCCAGACTTTTAAGGGTAAAGAGCTGATTCTGAGCATAACTGCACGAGACCGTCATTGGCACAATTTTATCATTTTAAACGGAAACAAAACAGTATACAGTGTTTATTTAAAGAGTTATTGCATTAATGCAGGCACCAAAGCAGGCAGGGGTGTAAAGCCAACAGATTTATTTTCCTCTGCTGCATTTTATGGTCCATAGAACAAAATGTGATCTTTTATAGTAGGACAATGGACATGAAGAACCTGACTCATTAGTGTAGTGCTTCAGTAGTGAAATCAATATAGTGGTGTGAAAGGAATCAGTCCCCAGAGGTTGAGAACAAATTTCGATGGAATAAATTTTGTCTGTAATAAAACTGCATTTAAATCTCCACTGGGAGTACGAGCAAAGTTTCCTTCTCCCATATGTTTTATGTGTATCTCACACACGCTTTCTTTTTGAAACTCCTGGGAATATTTCTAGAGAAGTTTTTAGTCGGACCCTTTATGAATTAGGTGAATGTGAGAGACCTTTTGTGTTTTCCTGTGTTGTCTGAGAGACAGGCAGACTTGGTACAGGTTCTTAACTCTTGAGGGGTCTGTCAAAGGGAAAAGATAATTCTGACAATATTAGACACTATTAACTTACTTTTATAGCACCATGACTAAGCCCCTGCCCCGGATGCAAGAAAAATTCTTCCCTATCACATGACCAACCCTGCAGTTCATGGATAGACTTCAGATAAGTAGTTAATAACTTGTTCCCATTAAACTGAATGCATTTTCAGAAAGGCAGAAAAAACTCATGTCCTTAATGTTTAATCAGGCAGCTCCTTATTTTGCTTTTCTATTAGAGAATTAAACGTGAATGCTTTTGGGATTCTGCAGGTCCCTGCTGGATGTGGGATGTGGGAGAAGGGAGGGGTGCAATTCAGAAGGGAGATTTCTGGAAGGTTGTAAAAGAAAAGGGAAGAGGACTTAATTCCTTCTCAACTGTGGTTCCCACCACCAGTAAAAACTGCCCATGTGCCAGGAATGTCTGATTCAGGGACTGCAACTGGTTGAGACCAAGCTGTAAATTTAAAATCAAATAACTGCACATGAAATAGTAAAATGTAAGAGTTTACCGTCCCATGATTTCTCTTTACCCCATAAGTGTCTTTCTGTGGAAGAGAGAGATTTAGATCCCTTTAGGCTTTTACCTGTATCTTTTCAAGGGACTTAATTTTTGGAACTTTTTCAAAGTGGTGTTTAAAACAAAGACTCCATGTGCACTGAGTATGTAGCTCACAGGGTTGGAAGCCCGAGGCAATTTGCTGATGTTGATACCACTGGTTTGGAGGTTGGATTCTACCCTTACACCAGGAGGAGTGAATAAAAGATCAGCCTGGCCCTGTCTGTACAAATGGAATGTAAGAGCAAGGCTCGCATGATGTAAGACTGTTGGGTCCTTGGAGGCTGCCCTTCAGACATGTTCTTGTGCTGTTTTAAACACCGTGCTGTATGAGACTGCCTATACACAGGACAAAGAGGTGTCAACTGGAGGCACTTCTGGCCTTCCCGTGGTTCCTAAGGCAGTCAGCGTTGCTGTTCTATTACCAGTATGTGGGCCATGCACAGTTTCTGATTTGTCAGGATCAGATTCTTCTCTAAATGTGGAAGTGTCTGTGTGCAAAGCAGAAAGCAGGCACACAAAGGGAGTGCAATGAGTCTGCCCTTTGAATGTGGGAGAAAATAGGAGATGAATATTTTAAATGTGTGGTTTCTGTGAAATAATCATTAATGCAATAGAATGGTACAAATCATTCTATTTTTCAGTTTTTCAACAGTGAATAATGTGCCTCCTGCTAAATTTGATAGATTAGCTTTTGTTTACCATTTTCTCAGTCTTGAAGCCTCTCAGAGCTTACATTGCCAATTAGTCTTAACTTGCTTATTTTAGTGCAGGAAGAACACTGCTAAAATTGCCAGGCCCCATTATCTGAAATAATTTTCTTTTTCTTGTCAGATCCACATCTTAGGTCAGTGCAGACTCACAGTATGCTACTTCATTCACTTGTGACTCTATGACAGTATTTGTTACACTTACACATATGCTGGGATATATTAAGATTGGAGGTGTGTGTATACATGCATATATAAAGTATGTTTATATATAAATATTTATGCCAAGGAATGTATCTCTCATCTGTCATTAGAATCTAAAGTAGAAAGTTGAATGTGTTGACCTTCATAGGGCTTTCAGATAGTGACAAACCTTTAGGCAAAGGCCACTGATAAATATCTTCCATGTAAATTAAAATGAGATCTGGCTTTTCTGTGGCAGCTTGCAGTCCAAATTACTTCATATATATAGGAGAACCATGAGTCTGCTGCCATGCTGTTAACTCTGGACTGAGCTGTGCTTTAATAGTAGTGAACAGTGCTTTGGCTCCAGAAGAGAAGACTGCTACATCCACATGGAAAAGATGTGGGAACTCATTACTCCATCACCCTGATTGTGGATGAAATGTAAAGGTTATTCCTGGTGCCTGTGCAATACTTTTAAGGACCGAAAATCAGAATGCCTCCCTGGTGGTGTCTGTGTGCACTGTCATGACCGATTTGGGGAAGGAGGCAGCAGCAGGGACAGGTCCCCTTTACTGACTTAGAACAGAAGTACCAGCCATAGAACAGCTAATGCTACTTGTGTCAGTAGCTGCCTTGGACTTGATCTTCAACTAAATGTTCATTGGATAGGTCCCAGCCTTCTGTAGCAACCATGCCATGCAGACTTGTGCTGTGGATTGGCACTAGTTAGTACTTCTAAGGGCTAGCATTTGCAGCAGGCTCCTGCCACTCATGCTTCACAGTACCTGGCTGAGCTCTTCTCTGGGCCCTTGTGGGGCTCTTGTGGTCTGAAGATGTAATTGTCATCCCACTTCCTTGTCTCTGAGTTCAAAACACCTAAAATAAGAGGACAAGATACAGTCTACTGAAACATGATGCTGCAGGTGTATGATGTGTCTTGGGGGCTGACATCAGGGATTTGAGGAGCATTTAAAAGCAGTAGGTTTATTGCACCAGCATTTGAGAGGTGTTTTGGGAGGGTTTATGGGGTCTGTATTATCACCATAGACCACTCCTTGGAGTAATGGATACTATCAACTACTACAGATTTCTGTTTGTAGCTGATTGGCTTCATCAACCTGAGCATGGTTTGGTATACACACACAGTCTGAGACTGATCAGTATTTAGGGGGCTGTGGACCAAGTCAGGAAGCGAAATGGACAAGAATAGTTCTCGCCTAACCAGGTTAGACTGTGGTACTTAACCAGCTATACCCAAAAGTACGATAGCTGCATGCGTATGGTCTGCATCCAGAGTTTGTTTTAAGACTTGGAACGTTAAATACCCAGCATCCTGGGCTGACCAGTTCGCATCACTGCCTCTTTTGGCATCAACGTGCTGACTTTTCTTTCGTCTTTCTCTTATGTCCTCACTCTTTGTTCATTTAGCTTATCTCAGTGTATTTTATCTGCATTTTTACTTTTATGTGCTCTCTCCGCTCTGCTATCCCAGATAATTGAGATTTGACTTTGCCAATGCATTAAATTTTAACCTCCTACTACTATAGCACTGAAAACTGTGGAGAATAGAATCAGTTGGTTGTGATTAGTTATCAGAATCACAAAGGGCAACAAAGTTCCAGTAAGTAACATTTTCTCAGTTGGAGATTTTTTTTTAATTTTTTGCTGTGTTACTCAAAAAAATTAAAATGGGGGGGGGGGAAGAAGTGATTTAAACTAGATGAGCATTTTTCAATGCAACAGGGAGATGTGGGTGGTTCTTCAGGTGTGCACTGCGTTTTTAACCCAACCTTCTGTCTGGAGAAGCCCTTGGAGTCCTACATGGAATTTCCTACCGCGCCAATGCAAAGACTTATACCAAGTTAATGACCATCACAGTTTCTAATTCAAACTCATGATTCCCTCTTCTGCCTTGTTCATCCCTGGCACTTACTGTCCCTTCTTGATGTCATAATTTGACTGTCAAGTTTTCGCCATTCTGAACGATGTCACCTCAAACTTATATTAGGTCTTTTCTGCTCTTGTAGAAGCAATTCAGAGTTGTGAACAGAATCCATAGATAGACATCCTCTGTTGCATTAGGCAGAGCATCACCAGCAGGTCAAGGCTACTGATCCTTCCCCTCTGCCTAGACTAGTGAGACGAAATTGGATTGCTTTGTCCAGAAGGTACAGAAGGCACATTGTCATACGGGAGTAAGTCCAGTGAAGGGCCCTGATGGTGATTAAAGGTCTGGAGCACTAGGCATATGAGGTGAGACCGAGAGCTGGGGACTATTCAGCCTGGAGAAGAGGAGGCTGTAGCTGGGTGGGAGTGTGTGTGGCAGTGTCCATGGTCATGGAGGAGTGGGGGTGGAATCTTATCTGTATACAGAAGTGTCAAATGTGGAGGTGTTGGGCTCAGCTGCAGGTTTGAGCTCCACGTGGCTTGCTCACACAACTGCACCTACAACCTGGTAGGATGGGAAGGAAGAATTAACTCCATCCTAGCAGAACCTAGGACAGAGACAGGCTCTTCTCTGCAGTGCCGAGGGACAGGACAAGAGGCAACAGGCACAAACTGAAATTCAAGAAGTTTTGTTTAAACATCAGAGGAAGTGTTTGTTGGTTTGGGTTTGTTGATGTATTTTGTGTTGATTTTTTGTTTTTTTTCTCATACTGTGAGGGTGGTTGAATACTGGAACAGGTTGACCAGAGGAGGTGTGGTGACTCCACCTTGGAAATATTCAGAGCTCAGTTGGACACAATGCCAGACAAATTGCTTTATTCTGAGCAGAAGCGTTTGCCTAGATGATCTCCAGAAGTGCTTTCCAACCAAAGCAATGCTGTGTTTCTAGGAGTAATAGCATTGGAGTATATGTGGGGTTTTTTTGTGTGGTTTGGGGATTGGTTTGGTGTTTTTTGTGGCTTATAAGAATGAGAGACCATCACATAACACATTTGTATATTTTTTTAGTCAAGATTGCTGCCTCCAATGAGACTACAAATGAATCAGCTGTGTCAGAAACAGGAATTAAATATAATTGCTTGTGGACCCAAGCTGTCATCAAAAAGCTGTTCTTTAAAAAGCGGTAATGTTCCCTTTTGATCCCTCCCATTTTTTTAAGGTAAGGTGGTTGCGCAGTCATTAACAGCTCAAAATGACAGAGGGGGGCACTTAATTTTTAGATCAGTCACTTTTAGTGGAAAGGCTCAGCACTGAGCAAATTCGTTCTGTTCCTACTTTTGTAAAAATACACAGTAATAAAAATTCTTTAAAAGTAGAGACTTTCAGAAGCAATGAGAAATAATAGGGGGAAAATGCTCCCTTTTAATGGTTCATATGGGTGGCAGTTGCCAATGTTATTAACTTGCCAGTGGCCTCAATTTGTTTGACTCAACAGGGTTCACAGAATGGATATTTTTAATAAATACTTTATTGGGAGCTGATTTCCGGTTCTCTGCTCAGCAGTGGAACTTTCGCTGCACTGGAAACTGTTTCTGTCAGCTGGAAAAGATTATTTTCTGGTGAAGCCTGACCCACAAGGGTTACCCAAAGAACACCCAGAAATAAACCCTACCGAGGGTGATTTTAATGAGGTATTTTTGTGTTGATTAAGTTATTGTACTGCAAGGAGAGGATGTTCGGTTAAGAAACATCGGCCTTTTTGACTCTGCTTAAAGTTTTGGTAGGGCTTTTCATTCAGGGCAGGGAAGAAATGAATGAGGGTGCTTAATCTCCATTACACCTGGTCAAATCACAGAAGATTTAAGGTTGATATTTGAGCCATTAAAAGCCTGTGTGTTGTTCAGAGTTGTAAGTGGGAGATGGTACCTGGGTATTGTTCTGATGTAAAACAAAGAGTGTTCTTTAGCTTTGAAGTTAATCAGGAATCATTATTGTCACCTGATAGGTCATTTCCTGGCCATCATTAAGAAAGAAATCAGATAGGGATTTTTTTCAGCAGTAAGAAGGAAGTAAGTTCCATGTAAAGGTGAAACATTTCTTTACTGTGAGGGTGACAGAACACTGGAACTCCCAGGGGAGTTGTGGAGTCTCTCTGGAAATACTCAAAACCCGTCTGGATGCAATCCAGTGTGATCTGCTATAAGTGGTCCTACTCTGGCAGGGGGGTCAGACTAAATGACCTTGAGGTCCCTTCTTTTGAGATCCCTTCCAGCCCCTAAAACTCTGTGGTTCTGTGAAATGAGGTAGGAATCACATTTTTTCAGTTCTGACTAAATCAGTCCTGCCCATCTCCTGTGTATTTCAGTAGCAGTGCATAAGGTGCTGGGAGCTGAAGCAAACTTGCATTAATTTTACCCACAGGCTGTGTTCAAAATATCAATCATTCTCTATCTTGGTACGCTCCAGCTCTGTCTTTTCACAATAAGAATTGTCCTGTTTCTTCCATCCAAGTCATGCATGAAGAACATGCAACAAAAAAGCACTTAGCTGGGAGTCCTTGTCAGAGCAGATTTCACTTTGGGTAAAAAAGGGTGCAGCTGATGTTTTAGCTATTGACGCTAACAACTGGGAAGACCAGTTTGTACCTCCAACCTTACTAACTTGTTTGTGGACCCAAGCAGTCATCAAAAAACTGTTCTTAAGCAGTCATGTTTCCTTTTGATCCCTCTCATTGGGGCAAACATGACTGCACAATCATATTTCAGCCTTTGCACAGGAAAGTTTTGTGAGAGAATGCTGTGCTCTGGCTAAACCTGACTGCTGTAACAAAACACAGCTATTTTGACTGACTGTGAGTCTTCAACTAGTGGCTTCTGGGCCTGAGCTGGCTGGTCTGGATCTTAGTGCTAAGCAGACCTGTGCGGCATAATTTTGTATCAAGGATGCACAGAGGGGACTAAAATATTTAACACGAGTTAATGGGCCCAGATGCACCAAGCAAAGCAGCAGCACAGATGAATTCATTGTCCATGCTGGCCTCAGATTTGGCTCTCACCAAGAGGTTTTCTCATAACAATATGTGCTTGCAAGTAAAGTTTTCATTAGGAGGTTGTATCAAAGAGCCTGAACAAAATGTGCATGTTTGTAAATGAAACTTAAGCTATCAAAAGATATTAAATATATACTGAACAGAAAGAATCCATTTCAAGGCAAAAACCCTTGCAGGAAGGATTTTCTGGTTGTTGACTGAGGTAGAAGCAAGGTCTGGACCCTCCGATAATGAAGCTTTAAATCCTGCGTGGGCTGGCACTGCAGAATTTTGATGTTGGCTCTGTTGTTAACTGGTTTCTCTTCTGCGTTAGTGGTGCTCTTGCTACAGGCTGGCACTTAGTGAGGTGCATTCCTGTCAGCGTAAATAGCATCGATGCCATGGAGCCCATTAGCAGGCTGGACTTGATAAAGTATGAATTTACAGAGTGGTCACTGCAGTCAGGCAGGGAGAACTGCTCTTAATCCCAGCGTTTGTGTTGAGGATATGAATTAATGCTGAGAGAACAGTTTTAGCTGCTCTCAACTCAGATGTTGAGACACTTCAGAGGACTGCAGTGCTCGGAGGTGGCTGTTGTGGAGCTGTGGCGTTAAACTAAAATTTGTTAGGGTGATCCAGCTCCTCTTGTTTTATAAAACAGCATTTTAATCTGTTGTAACCCTAAAACATTACAGCTGTCTGACAAGGTCAGGTTTGTGAGAAAGGGAAGTGCATGTCCTTACCCTGTGAAGTTCTCTCCTAACATAGAGCTATGTTGGTGCAATGTCATGTCAAATCTGTGTGGGCTTTATCGAGAGACATTTAGCCGTGAATACGCCACTCACCTTTACGCACCGTTGTCAAACCGATTTTCAGTAAGACAGATGCTTTTTTGGGCAATGAAGCATTATCATAACAGACTGATATTGAGCCTTACAAATTCAGCGGTGCCTCCCCCAGTGTTCTGCTGGACCACTGGTAACTCAGAGCAGTTTATCTTCTGATTACTAGCTGCATCCACGTGTGTCTTAGCAGAATGCTTTCATTCATTCTTTAGCTGTGCTTTTAGTTAACCAAGGCTGATGCTGGCTTGGATAATGGTGTTTTACCAGCTCTTTGTGTCACACTGGTCAATGACACAGCCTGGAAAATGCAGGTCTGCTGGAACAAACACTTGAGTTTTCATCTGGGTGTAACATTTGCTCTTTAACCTTTTCTGTCCAGAGGTGGCTTGTACAGCTTTCCATCTTAAAAGGAGTGCTTGCTGCCAAATGCCGAGTGCTGCCATGTAAATTGTAATTCACTGCAGTTGCGTAGCCTTACATTTTGCAGTGGATAAAACAATCCAAAAGTTTTGTGCTTAATCTTTCTCCTCATCTTTGCAGTTTGGTCTGTTCTGATTACTTCGTTGCTAGTAGTGCAACTGTTCACATCTAAGGCTGTAGTTCCCAAAGATTTTGGTTTTGTATCCCTCATGTCTACTGCATATCCCCGAGGTGCTACAAAGTAAGAGTTCAGACAGCTTGGAAAACACAACAAAACCCTCCAACAGGCTGAGAAATGGGCAACAGGTCGCCTGTTGTTAAGAGTAGTGAGGTTGACCCAATGCATAATTAAAAAGCTCATGACCTTTTTTCAAACCAAAGGACTAATGCCCGTCCTTTCAATATTAATATCGCATGTCTTGGAAATATCATTATGTTATGCATCAGGTCATGTCATAAAATGAGCTTTGGTTCTGGATATTCAATTAGAAGGCCCTCCAATTCTCTACTGATAGAACAAAAGTGAATTACCCTTCCAGTAACATCTCCAAATGCCTTTCTCAAATCTGTCTGTGGATTCAGTTTCTTGTGTAGCTCCAGAAACTGTACTGGTTTAAGCAGTGTACCCATTTTCAGCTCTTATCTGTGCAATTACTATCTGCGGTCTGCCTTTCCTTGACTGACCAAGTAATACTCTTGTTTTAATTCTAGTTAATCACTTGAAACTCTTGAAGTGGAAACAGGCTTTACTTTACTCTGCAGTCTACAACCTCCTGGGTTTGCTTTGATAGCTCTACACTGTGCTACTTTCACTTGCCTAGAATTGTAGTCATTTAAAAACTCATAACGGAGGGCAGTATCTACCCCTGATATTTAGACAGTGATGGTTTCAAGCAGAGATGCGGAATCAGAAAGTCATTCCCTGCTTTGCACTTTGCACACCGAGAGCTTCATCCTGCCATGTGCTGAGCCCTCTGAAGCCCCAGTGGTTTTGCAGTTGAATGAATGGAAACAGCACCTTACAGCCCTGCTGCCTGTCAAGCAAGACCGTGAGAGTCACTTAACCTCTTCCTGACTCCATTTAACCTTGGGTGTAATGATGGGGGGATAATCACATCTGCCTCTCTTAGGGGCAATTTGAAGCGTAATTAATTGATATTAGTTAAAGCATTTAAGATCCCCTGTTGTGAGGTACTAAGGGAAGCTGAGAGCTGAAGGGGTAGCAGAGCCTTTCCTCATGCTGAGGAAATAGCATAGATGGTGCAAATGCCATAGGCTGACTTTCAGATCTCTTCTAAGGAGCTGAACAGGCCTTTGCTACGAAAAAATACTGACAGCTAAATTAGTGTATTTATCTGGAAACAGTTGACAACATTAAAATGTATGCATGTTTAAACTGTCTCTTTGAAAAACTCATGTAAAATACATGCACATCACTTTTTAGTATCTTGTAAATAATAAAATCTGATAACAAGCACGCATGAAAGGAACATGGGTTGGGTTATACATCATTATGTGTTAATGGTAGACTAAAGTATGACGTTGTGATTTCTGCAGTCAGTGTGCTTGGTCTGCACTACCGTAGAACCAGTTTAGTTGGAATGCTCAGGTTAGGGTCAGCAGGGGCTGTCGTCCTTGCCTGACCTGAGGGGCAGGGCTGACATGCTGCAGCTCCTGGCTGCTTAGTGCACGGTGATAAAACGACAGCGAAACCATATAATCTCTGTAACAGTTTCAGCTCAGTGATGTGAGTCAACAACAGGCTGCAGTCTGATCAGGTGCAGAACCACAGCATGAAAACATCTCTTCTAGAAAACTGTTTCCTTTCAGACTGAAAATCACAAGTGATAGTGAATGTGAATTTCCTGTCTACATTTGGCTGGCTTCAGCATGCAACCAGCTCTGGAGGTTTCTTAGCCTTAGACACTCAGCTTGAATACCTTGTTACAGTGAAAACTGGACTGATTTATCTTGATTTCTATAATTTCCTAACCTTGGCATTTAAGCTATTGACATACTGAGCTTCCTGACTCCCTTTGCCATGACACACACCTTCCAATCCTGTTATTTTTCTTTTGGGTCTTCTGAGCTCCTTCCAGTTTGAACTCATTCTTGATATGTGGACCCAGAACTGCAAACAGCATTTTGAAGGTGCCAGGTATAAAGGCCCTTTCCACCTAATATATTCATTTATATATTCAGTGAAGTTCTTTTGACAACTCCATTTTCTTTCAAGCTGTATTGGTAGTATTGTTTGGATTTCTTTTGCTTCTAACACCTTTAAAGCCCCTTATATACTTAAAACACCATTATTACCTCTGCTGACTGTAGATACTGCTTTGATGTCCATTTGCTTCCTCTATCTGTTTTGTACAAATTGTTAGCTTTTGATTTATATTCATTAAAAATAGCTTCACCTTTCTTCTGTGTGCTATGCTAATACAGCTTCCACTCTTCTAAGGAAAATGAATTAACCTTGTACTGCTCAGCTGTAGAGAGGTTATATTATATCACTAGGCTTTGTAGTTTCAAATTAAACAAGGCATGAAGTAACTTAAAGGACATTTTTCATATTTAAGTAAGTAGAAACCTGTGTTTTTTTGGAAAGAGAACTTGATTCCTTTAGGCAGTTCTGAAAATTTCACACAATTTTATTTTAAACATAATAAGGTGACTATTGTCCAACAGGGTGCATTTGTTTCATGCAGTGCTCTGGAAAGACCTTTTTTCATTGCCATTTTGTCCTAATACTTTTATACACTGAAGTTTTACGAATCTCTCTTTTCCTTTTGACTCGCCATCATCTCTAAACGATTCACTTGGTTTTTTGTTGTTGTTTTTTTAAACCGAGAACAAAAAACAAGCAAAACAACACCTTGTCCAATGAAAAATTCTTCCTTTCAGTGTAATAAAGTTATGTAGGTTATTCACTTGATTGTTCCATTGCCTTGAAATCCTCTTGACATTCCCTTCTGCATCCCATGGGACACTGCAATTGTAGGAAATGTTTACAATTCTGAATACAGGATATTATTTCTCTGGATTTATTGAACTGCTACAACATATGCTTGATTACTCTCATGGTTGGGGCAATGTGCACTTCATTTTTAATACCAGTTTTGTGTTTCTCTTACTCTACCTGACAAATGGGTTTCTATTGTTTTTCTTCAGTCTGCTTTTTGTTCCCCTCAAAAAAAAACTGTGATGTGAGCACTTAATAAGTATTTAGATTTTCCCACGCAATGTCGTTTTTTTTACACCGCATACGCAGATATTTTGTGGCATCATGTTGGAAATGACATCCACTTCAACTCTACAGTTCTTTGTTTCTTAAAGTTTTCTAAGCAGTGTTTCCATGAGGATAAACACCTTTGTGTGCCCAAACTGGCAGTGGCTTGTTGGTTGGTTACTGGTTGCTACCAGTAAATGCAATCCATGAAAAATAAACTGGGCTGTATATTTTCCATTACTTCATCTCCCAACAGACTCACTATCTTTCCTTTAAATGCTTCTCTAATTAGAAGAGATTTTATCTGACTCCCTCTGCCTCTCAGTGGTAATGGGTCTGAATGAAGCCTTCTTGCTTGCTTACTTGATTTCCCTTGTCTGCTGTTCATCAGCCATTTCTCTTGAGTTTTTACCCACAGAAACCTTATTTTTCATGTACTTGGATTAGTCAAGAACTATTTGATTTTCAAGGTGAGGAATGTGTGACAGTGCCCACTGTGACTATACTTCAGTGTGCCTTCCCAGCTGTTACCAGCTTTACAGCATGAATGGTGGAAAAAAAAACCCTGTCAAAAAAAATTATTTCATACGCTATTTTAAATGTCGTGCAAAGGCAAAACGAAGTTAGAAGCCTTCTATTTCAGATGTTTTTATATGGGTGTTCCTGCTCTGGCAGGGAGGTTTGGACTAGATGATCTCCAGAGATCCCTCCCAACTGCCATTATCTGTCATTCTAATATCTGTAATACACAGACTTGTAGGTTAAGCCGGTAGGCCTTACACTTAAGTAGGCTTTAGTGGTCAAACAGAGCAGATGCCACCAGAGGCTGCATAGCAGGGGCCTCTGGGGTGCAAACGTTTTAAGCCTGGAGAGGTGAGAATGCCTGGGTAGCAAAGCTGCTGCAGTGCTTGCTGATTGGGAGTAGAGTGCCTTAACACATGCCACGCACGTGCTTTAGATGTCAGGCTCTCTTGCCTTCCTTCCAGGTGATGCAAGTGTCTGCATTAGGAAATGAAGTTAGCTTGAGATTTGCAGAAATGATTAGAGGTTTTGAGTGGCAGTACTGGGAAAGTCTGTGGAAAGGCTGCATTTTTCAGGAGCAGATTTCTTTCAGATTTCTCAAGTCAGGCACAGGAAATTGCAGTTCAGTTCATTTGTGCTGTTAAACCTGCTGAGATCAAATTTGACAATGATTTAAAAATGAAGAAAGAAAAATTGGTAAAGCAAAGCCCTACGCCTATGTTAAGGGCTGTGCTCTCAGAAGAGGTATTTCCAATGCTGCTCAATTGAAAGTCCACCTCTTGGCCTCGTAGGAAGCTTGTTCCCCTGCCATAGCACCCAAATTATTCAACTAGGATGAAATGGAATGAATCTTCCTACTTCTTTAGTCCATAATGACTTAACTGTCCTTTTGATTCTTGACACCTTACCCACACCTTCTGATATCACCAGTTTAATCTCTTTCCATTGCAGCCCATCTGGAAAATCCTTTGTAAGGAGCCTGCACACTTCCTATCCTCATGCACAGTGCTCAGTACATTTCCTTTCTTTGCGCTTTCAAATCTGGAAGGTAGTGTTAATACTTAAAATAGAGGTGTGATGGTGGGTGTGAAGAGGGAATGGGGAGAACAAGTTTTCCGTCTGTCAAAATGAAGACATCAACCTCTGCCTTTTTTTTTTTTTTTGGTTTTGGTGCTTTAAAAANNTTTTTTTTTTTTTGGTATGTGTGCTTTAAATAGAATGACTGGGTTGGGTGGCTTCCAAATGTTTGCTGCATTTGGCAAGCTTTCTAAGTTGTAACAGATGAAGTTCTGCTGTTCCATATGATGTGCTCCTTCCCCCATTTTTGGTGACTCTCTGAAACTCCTTGAGAATTCAGTGTAGCATTCACATCTGTTCCGTGGATAGATGTCCAAGGCTAACAAAATGCCTACTGGACTTGGAGTCAGCTCTGCCAAAAGCCATATGGTTGTGTTTTAGTTTTGCAAGCACAGTGCAATAAAGAAAGGAGGTCGGGCCAAGAAAGAAGTGAGGGGAGGAGGGATGACGTTTCAATTGGGTAAATTAAGGTAACTTTTTATCATTTGGTGTTAGAGTGTAAAAATGAGCTCACAGAGGAGGAGGAACTAAAAGTTGTGTGTACAGACTCCTTTATCAATTGCTTTGAATGGCATGGTGCTCCTCTCCTCTGTGTAGTGATGTTGACTACAACCTCCAAGCATGTTTGGTTTTGTCTTCCTTTTCCAAAGTGCTGTCAATAGCCCAGATAATTGGATGGTTCCTCTTGGCCTTAAAAACTGTGCATCTGTGTGGAGAACCACACTCAAAGCCCTTCCTGATTCTCGCTATTGAACACTGTGCATCAGCACGTGCAGTAGTGACTCGCTAGAGTGGAAGGGACGTTGAGCAGCTGCTAATGCTTCTCTGAGCAGTCACTGGCTAAACGGCCACTTGAACTGTTTTCTTGCCAGCCATCTGTTTGCCCTTGTCAAATGGCAGCTTGCATTTTCAATAGCCATTGGACTTATCTGCAACTGAAGGAATATGCTTGTTAGTTTTTGAACTGGATTCTAGTTTTCTTACTGAGTGTAGTTCTTGGAGACCTCAACTTTAGTGGGTGCTTTAGAGAGAGGCATGACCAAATGCTTCATCCTCTGCATGTTCAGTACTCATGAGGCAGGAAACATCAGCTGGTGTTTCATAAAACTTTTAGAGGGGAATAAGAAGACATGAACTCTCGTGTTTCTCTTGAAATAGCTTTCATTGAGGGTTTGAAAGTTGGTATTGGGTGAAATCTAGTGTTTAAGCTCAAAGTCATAAGCGGAAAGGGTACATGAAAGGCTTAAGTTTTTAGGAGCGTTTATGTTTCAGTGTAACAGTTGGAAGTGCTTTCCAGTAAAC
This sequence comes from Semnornis frantzii, assembly GCA_013399775.1. Taxonomy (NCBI): domain Eukaryota; kingdom Metazoa; phylum Chordata; class Aves; order Piciformes; family Ramphastidae; genus Semnornis; species Semnornis frantzii. The sequence continues at coordinate 22,811 of VWYK01110985.1, read as the reverse complement.
TCAGCATGTTCTCGGTTTAGAAGTGTCTGATTTTTATTTTTATTTTTTTTTCCCCTTCTCTTTTTCACCTCTGGAATTTTTTAGATGTTATCAACACTTCTGATTTATTTGTGTAGAGCAATTTTAACAAGCCAACCAGGGCAGTCACCTCACGGTACAGGAAATTAAGATGTGTCAAGAAGCAGACTTGACCCAAAGGCTTTTCAGTATCAGGCAGATAGGACAGGCATGTGGTGAGAAAGAAACTGGGTCACCAAAGCGGGCTGATGGACATGAGAGCAGCCTGGAACTCTGGCTGCCTTCAACTCTCTTTCTTTCTCTTCCTCCTCCTCCTTTTCTTTTTTGACCATTTCCTTCCAGGCAACTCAGCAAAGTTAATAGTGTGCAGGCTGTAGAGGACTTGCACTCTCTCCCACAGAAACATAGCTGCCATCAGGATAGACTGCCATTGTGTTGCATAAAGAGATGGAAACCATTAAGATGGATTTGCAGAAGTGCCTCAGTTCCCTAGGAAATGTCCCCTTGACTTTTCGCTATTCATAGTTACGGCATAGACTCCCACTGTATTTATCCGTGTGCCATTGCAATGCTTTCAAAATCCTGTTCTGAAGGAAAAAATTCTCTGAAATTCAAAGCAATGCATGTAAGCAAGGAAATTGCATTTTGGTGAAGGTTAAAGGGGTGTGCAGATACTGTTTTTCTTGTCAACTGAAAGACTGAGTGCATTTTATGGAGAGGGTGGCTGCAAACCTCCTAAGAGGGCATTTGTTCAGTACTGATTTAAAAGTAACACAACCACTTGTTCATCACTGTAAAATACTGGTAAACAACAGTAGCATAAGCTGTAATTGGAGCTTGTGAGCATCTCTTCTGTGCTCTGTTCTGCTCCTGTCCAGAAATAACAGCAGGATGAACTCTTACCTTTTCTAGCATTACACAGGCTTTACAGAAGTGTGTCAATTCCTTTAATTCCCTGCATCTAAGCAAAAAGTAGTGTCCTGAGTCTTTGCTTGGGAACAACCTCCTTATGCTGTGTTTGAAAAAAGCCATTTGTTATACAGGTACTTCCTTTTTCAAAGCCTTACTTGGTATTTTGAGAGTAGTTCAGATTAATCATGGACAATAAACATTGCTTCTGAATGAGGAGTATTTACATCTGTGTTCTGAACAGAGAGCAGTTCTTGTTCCCCTTCTGAACAGTGTGAATAAATTCAGTGTATGTTTAAACAAGGGATGAACTGGCCTTTTGTTCAGTGCTGCAGAGGTACAGACAGGTATCAGCCTATCTCCCACACAAAGCTGTGGGGGCTCTTGTGTGCCATGTCTTTAAATGCTTCTAGATACCAAACTTCGAAGTATTCCTGGTGACTCTTTCCAACTTCCAACCTCAGTCTGTTCACAACAATATCTTTAGGTGAATTGTGAAGTGGTTGAAGGGAAGAAGTCAGAGTTGTGGTCAATGGGACGGAATCTATTTGGAGGCCTGTAACTAGCGGGATCCCACAGGGGTCAGTACTGGGACCAGTTCTGTTCAATATATTCATCAGTGACCTGGATGACGACAGAGTCCGCTGTCAGCAAATTTGCTGATGACACCAAACTGAGTGGAGTGGCTGCCACACCAGAAGGCTGTGCTGCCATTCAGCGAGACTTTGTCCAGACAGGCTGGAGGGTTGGTCAGGAAGAAATTTAATAGAATTCAATAAGGGCAAGTGTAGAGTCATGCACCTGGGACTGACCTGTTGGAAGGCAGTGAAGGGGAAAAGTATCTGGGGATCCTAGTGGATAGGTGGTTGACCATGAGCCAGCAATGTGCTTTTGTGGCCAGGAGGGCCAGCACCTTTCTAGGGTACGTTAAAAGGGGTGTGGCTAGTAGGTTGAGAGAGGTTCTCCTTCCCCTCTACTCTGCCCTGGCGAGGCTACATCTGGAGTACTGTGTTCAGTTTTGAGCTCCCCCAGTTCAAGAGGGACATAGAACTGCTTGAGAGAGTCCAGCGCAGAACCACAAAGATGATTAAGGGAACTGAACATCTCCTCTTACAAGGAGAGACTGAGGGTGCTGGGGCTCTTTAGNATAGAAATTACAAGGCAGATACAAATCCATAAGTGAACCCCCTTGAATTTTCCCCCAACCTAAAACTAAATCTATAATTCCCGGTGCTCCGATTCTGCCCCCCCACCTCATGCCTCTGCCATCCAAGAGGCCTAACCACAGCCTCTGGAGGCCCCAAACCAGGCCTACTCCTTACATATTTGTCCTGATAAAGCAGCTCCAGCCAGACACAAGGCTGGAGGGGGAGGAAAGGAGAACGAGCTGCCTTGCCATGAGTTTGAATAGATAGCAGAATTATGGGATTGAATCAAACATCTAGTCCCTAGAGGATTTTTTTTTAACCTTATAGTTCCCAACCTGGGACACCCAATGTCCTGTCAGTGGATGGAAGTTGAGGCATAAGAAGTTTCATGTAAACGTGAAGAGGAATTTTTTCACTGTGAGGGTGACAGAACACTGGAACAGGCTGCCTGGGAGAGTTGTGGAGTCTCCCTCTCTGGAGATACTCAAAACTCGCCTGGACACGTTCCTGAGCGATCTGCTGTAGGTGATCCTGCTATGGCAGGGGGCTTAGACTGGATGATCTTTTGAGGTCTCTTCCAGCCCCTGATATTCTGGAATTCTGGGATTCCTGTGTCCAAATGTAGCTGGTATGTTTGGCAACAACAGTAACAGTCTATGTGGTAAAACGCATGAGGAGGGATAGCAGCAGAAAAATGGTTTGTCCATTTGTGGCTAGCCATCTTAAAGCGCTCTTAAAGGACTGGTGATAGAGAAGAGCCCCCTGCACAGTGGTCCCTGTGTGGGATGTCCTGTAAATGCAAGTATACATCTGAATTGCTCAATGCAAGAGGGATTTTTTGCATGTGCTCAAGTTCATGTAGCTGACGTGGTCTACAGATGCCTTGTCTCCCTTCTCCCAGCACCCGAGAACTCTTGTCTAGAATTATTTTTAACAAATTTTCCAGTAATTCACCTTGTGCCATGAGTTTGTCCCAGTACCTTATTGACAACCAAAATTTATGCTGCTTTTTTCTTCCCATGTCAAACAGGGTGTCCCCACTGTAAAAATGCCATTCCGCATTTTACAACTGCTGCTGAAGTCTTTAAAGAAGATCGAAAGGTAACTTGCTGTTAATTATTTCTGAGATATTTAAGAATGTTTTCCACCATTTGTACTTTATACTTTGCTTACCAATAAGGTGGTAGACTTGTAGATAAAATTGCTGTTACACTATGTGACGGTTTGGGAGTTCCCCGCCCCCCCACACTTTAAAATGACCCAGACTAGATCTCAGCCGGAGCTGGAAGTTAAGAGATGAAGCTATATTTACAGCTCAGCACAATATACAAGCAAACATATACAGTATATACAGGAATATTTACAGAAATATACAAGTTTAAGGTAATACAGACACACAACTCCCTTCCCAGAAATCAGAGACCCCAGGAGGGGCTCCCAACCACCCTTCCACCTTCTCCCCACTCCCACACCTTACCCCAAGGTTTGGCTTACGTGCAAGGAGGATCGGCTGGGGAGGATTAGAAGAAAAGTGGTTAGTGAAGTTATTCAACAGAGAGGAGAAGCCAGAGCTGCTAGCCCAAGACCCAAGCAGCAAGCAAGTGCCTCGTGACCCAGACTGCCCGCTGGAGAGACTCTTATCTTTTTGTTTTGGTTTTCTTATACCTAAACATCGCAGCAAGCCTGTGAGTGAAGTAGACATCACCATGGTTTTACCTTCACAGCCTACAGTATAATTTTCTCTATTAAAAATATTCCAATTAGCTCAAACCAGCACACACTAATGGAAATGTATCTGCGTCTTAAGGGTTGTATCTTTTTCTGGTCAAACTATTCTATTTTCCTGAATTTCTATTCTTCTCTGTTTAATGCTTTGCATCAGAGTTCTTTCTTATGAAGCAAAACACGTCCTTCCTCACTGAAAGATTAGAAAAAGATAATTCATACAATCTCCATTCCCCTTCAACTCTTGTTAGCTGGTAGGATGCATGTGGAGAAACCACAGGTTATGTGACAGTCCCGAAGAGCTCAATCATATCATCTTTGCTTGCATAGTATAAATACAATACACTTCTGTCAGCTGCCTGACTTGAGGCCAGGTGTTATTAGCATCCTTGTGCTTTAAAAATGTATCTTATGGCTGAAGCACACCAGTTAATTTTTTTGCATCAACTGACCTGTTTTAACATGAGCACATGCATATCTGGGATTAAAAAAAACCTCTCCTGAGTCCCTGGATTAACCAGATAACTAGATGGAAACCTGGTGATTATCTTTGAATGAACTGTATTTTGTCCCCATCTCCAAACCAGTTCAGACTTCCCAATCACTTTGTGTTTAGGTGTGGTCTGGAAAAGATTTGGCAATTTGATGGGGAAATTGCTTCCTACGGCGTCCCGAGGAGGGGATGTGGCAGGGGAGGTGCTTATTTATTCTTCCTGGGATCCAGTGATAGAACACGTGGGAATGATTCAGAGTAGTGCCAGGGGAGGTTCACATGGAAAATTGAGAAGCATTTCTTTACTGAGAGGGTGGTCAGCCACTAGAACAGGCTTCCTAGAGAGGTGGCTGATGCTCCACCTGTCAGTGTTTTAAGAAGCATTTCGACAATGCTCTTAATATGCTTTAACTTTTGGTCAATCCTGAAGTGGTCAGGCAGTTGGACTAATTATTTTAGGTCTCTTCCAACTGAAATAGTCTGTTCTGTTCTATTTCTGTTCTAAATGAAGAGGTAATTTTATAACTATTAATCTGGCTGCTACAGTAACAGAAGAATTTCTGTCTTTTTTTCTTTTCCTTTCATCTCATCTGTAACTCACAGAGGATGCATCAGACTGGCAAGAAACAAATCATTCTAGTTTTATGCAGCCAGTTATTCTTGAGGTCCAGCATCACTTGTGCCCTCTGTCACACAGGAAAGTTAGAGGCATGCAGCTTTAATTTCTCTTAACTGCTGTAATTATTTGTGCTCAGATACTTTTTGATTACATGTTTGCATCAAAGACATCTGAGGAAGTATCCCTGTTTTCCTGCTTTTCTGGTAGTCCCAATGAAGCCTCTCTTTCCTAAACTCATTAAAATTTCAGTCAGAGTAGATGAAGCAAAGGTACCAAGTCTTATTAGAGCTGCAGGATGTATTAATAACCAATCTGAATCATTGCTCAGTTATTAGACTTGATGGTGGTGGCAAATGCAATCTTGTGAAGCTTTTGGTTGAAATTGCAGGTTACAAAAGGACACCAAGAGCAAAGGCAGTGATTGACGGTTGCACTTCTTGACTTCAGTTTAAGGCTGAAGAGGGGAGGTATAAAATGTAATGAGTTGAAACAGGAGAGCCAGTAGGGACTATTAAAACTGGTTCAAAGGGGTGTGTGCAGTTAGGGAAAACAATGTTACTCCGCTCCAGTGACTTAGGAAGGTGCCAGGGATTCATTATCTGGGGGGCCCTATTTAATGGTGTACAGCCATTACCTGCCAAGGTACTTCTTGCTGCCAGTTTGTGCCCACGTAGAAAAGAAAATAAACCTGTTAAGACTTCAGAAGGGCACATGTCTGTTCCCTCAAGCAGCACTGGGCATATTCCCATGTCTCAAACTGGGCTGAGCCTTCGAACTGTGGCTAATGCATGGTTCTGTAAACTATTCTAAAATTACTGCTTAAGAGGGAGTAAGTGTTTCTTTTTCAAAATCAGGGAAAGAGTATTAATTTCAGTCTGTACTAGTATCTTTTTCCTCCCCTGGAGAAAGTTGCTTGTTTTTTTTCTGGGTTTTTTTTTTTAGTTTGGTTGGTTGGTTTTTTGGTTTGGTTTTTTTTTTTTAACCTTTAGCAGAGTATGGTAGTATTTAAATTGTATCTCCTTTTTAATTGGTATGGTTCTTTAATTAAACATGTAATTCTGCAGAAGCCAGAGAACAGTCAAAAACATTCCAACCTTGAATTGGTTATAAATGGTATCTTAGAAGGTATCTTTTGGGAGACTTTGAGTCTTTACATTGGATTTGAATATGAACAGGGCTTGAAACTCTTAAATATATCTTTGGCTCTGCAGATTCACTGTAAGGGGATGGTTCTGGCTCTGGAGCCCTCCACCTCCCCCTCCCCCAGACCAGTGTGTAACACTCTGCACTACTTCATCATCTGCACTGCTGGAGCTGGAATTTAAAAATGTAATGCTTGGAATACTGGCCCCAAGTATCAGTTCTTGTTGGCCATGTCATTGCTGGTGGTTTTAGCAGAAACCTCAATCCTGCTCGATTGCCTGGGGTGGTTATATGGCTGTTGCAAGGCGTGGCTCTGGGTGTGACCCGTAACAGAGAGCCTCCCTTTCGTTCCATGTACTTGGAGAAACTCAGTGCCACTGGAGAGGCTACTCCAGTGACACAGTTAACATGTTGCTTTGATGTATTTAAAATAAAGAAAACCAAAAACAAACCAGAAACAAGCAAACAAATCCCAACAAAGCCATCTGGAGCATTCTTGCCTTGGGATGCTGTGGTCTTTGCAGACAGCTGCCAGGGGAAAGCCTTTGGCCTGTGCTCCACAGCTCAAGTTTTGGCAGTGACCAGGGTACATCAGAAAATGCAAATGTTAGAATTGCCACTTTGCTGAACAGATTGAAGAACAGGAAGGCATATTCCCTAACTACTCCAGAGACTCTTGAAAGTGCAACAGCTAAATCATAAAATCTGTATTCTGCCTTTTGGCTGATCCTAAAGTTCATCTTGAAGGAGCTGATTTGTGATGCTCCACCTTGGATTTGCTGAAGGAAAAACTTTTGACTCCTCAAAGCCTCTCAATAACAAATGTCTGAAACTCCCCCAAGCTTCTCCATTTTCACAGAAGACTATTTCTGTACAAATGCAGTGACCTAAACCAGAGCAGAGTTCTAGTGAGTTTGTACTGAATCAGCTGTAGCAGAGACTGCTGAAAAGGGTGCAGCTGATAGGGTGAGTTG